>NW_011627629.1:42176-73438 GCF_000204515.1 Acromyrmex echinatior | reverse complement strand
CGAATTAATTCCAACACCTAATATATATATATATATATATATATATATATATGGATATTCATGAAAAAGAATTACATTATGTATGTGCAATGTCGTATTCATTTATTGATATTACATTATTATTACCTAAAATGACATTGGACGTAAGGAAAAAGTGCTACTGCGGCTTCGTATTGATATAGCTATTAAAGTTAAAAATCTGTACTTTATGTATATTATAGATTTTTAATACTGGTGATATATATTGGAACACGGCCTACATTGCATGTGTACATAATACAACTGTATTTCTAAGGTTCGATTCTACGAATATAAGATTAACTTCAATTACGATTTATTTTTTTCTCAATTCTAAAATTGGAAAATTTTCTAAAATAAATTTTACATTGGAACCGACCCTAATACACGTCCCTGCTAAGATGGTAATGTAGGAAACAGAATAAAAATATCGATAATTAATCGATCGAATTTCCTGCATGATCATTACTCAGAAGGCGTAAGCATCTTATACATTGGAAATAAAAACCTATAATATCGACCTTGATTAACTTCAGCCTTCGCTCCAGCATCCCCTTAATAGCCTCAGACAAAAAAGTTGAGGACATTCATATCTGGCGACCGTGGTGGCCAGGCGATAGGGTCTCTCCGATCTACTCATCTATCGGAATAACGCGTGTTTAAAATGTCGCGAACCTGTCGACAAAAATGCGCAGGAGCTCAAAATGCGTTGAGCTGATTAATTATCTGTGCTCGCACGTGAAGGGGCACATTCGCGAGAAGCACAGGTAATTCGTTTTTTCTATGAAGTCCGCGTAAATCTCGCTGTTAAACGCGGCGGGAGAAAAAACAGACCGATCTGAAAATTATTGTCGAAAATATTTACATTTTGCAAAGAAGGAAATTATTTAACTTTCCTACGATTAATATTTACCATTTGGTTCGCGATCATATACTCCTGCCCATACATTTATGGACTTATACTGAAACGCACCTTCGCGAATAACGTGAGGATTTTTCTCTGCCCAATACAAATAATTTTGCGAATTAAAGACGCCTTTCGGATTAAATGTAGCTTCATCGGTACATAAATTAAATCAGAGAAATCTGCATTATGCCGATATTGCGCAAGGAAGCCTATACATATTTTACTGGCGATTACTATATGCTGAAAGTAGCACGAATATAAAAAATCGATGACGACAATACCTGTACAAAAATTAACGCGCCGTTGTGCATCTCCCGACAATAATTTTTACACACGCTGGTAATAATACGGACGCAATTCATTCGCACGTACAACGTGATGCACCGTTCATGACATGTGAAAATCACGTGCCGAAACTAAGTCCTAGATTATCGTAAAATGCGTTAAGAATTTCTTCTTCGCGACGACGGCGCACTGGTTGATCAGCATTTTTCTGATCGTGGATCAGACATCCTGTTTTACAATGAGGATTAAATATATTGCGAGAGTATACCGAGTATACATAGTAATTGCATACGGTTTAGCAGGAGAAAATGCGTTTGCCGCGGCACGAATTTACGCGGAAAGATTTCCGAGGCATGCGCGACATTCAAAGTCATGCCAAATTTTACGTATAGTACAAGGACTACAAGAAACAGGATGTCTCATCCACGATCAAAGAATTATTGGTCCGCTAATACGCCGTCATGTTCGTCGCGAAGAAAAAATTTTTAACGTATTCCACAATGATCTTGGAATCAGTTTGCGTCATGCGGCATGCGATTTTCGCATATCGCTGTACGCGGTGCATCATGTTGTACACTAGGATGGTTATTTTAACGATTTTTTAAATTTAATTAAACGAGTCACCATCTAAAGTGTTCAATATCAAAAAAATAATACTATATTTTTTTCAGACTTTTTTGAATAATTTTAATCCGTGCCATCAGGACATGAGTAAACGGAAAAACCTCAACCTCAAAAAGGAAATGAAATTGTTTGTAATTTTATCAGCTTTCTTTTTAATAATGACCTTTATTTTGATAAAATAATTCATTTTATAAAATGATAATGTTTTCTGAGATTTTTGAAAACCGAATTATTAATCAGTTTTTTGAAACTGGAAAGTTTTCTAAGTGCACTGGCAGTCAGGACTTTTAATAGATTGTATAATACGTCATTTTAACCAATTTCCCGAAAACAAATCTTTTATGGCAATTTTTCCTCCAAAATGCAAAAAATTTAATTTTCCTGGGCTAATATTGCAGTATAAATTACAACAGTATCTAAAAATATTAACTTAGATATAAAATCAATTTTCTAACTTTTCACTGCAATGATTTCTAAATTCCTGTTTTAGCATCCAGAAACTGTTTGCGACATTCGCTAACAACTTTTAATAAAAATTGTTTTTGATCCTCATCCTTTATTATAGAGGAAAGGCTCCTATTATGAGATACCGAGTTCATTTTGAATAAATGCTAGAAGTCTATGAGCAGAATTTAAAAAAATAATAAGAAAGGAATTTAATAAGCTATAATATAATGTTTTATAAAATTTAATTCAAATTTCATTTTTTTGGAAATTAAAGAAATGTAAAAAGTGAGCAAATCGCAAAGTCAAAAAATTGTGCTCCTAATATGAGATGCCCCGAGAAATTGATAGTAAAACGCAAAGTATATCAGTATTGCAATTAAAAAAAACTTTATTTAATGTTTCTAAAATACAAACAAACATAGTCAGTGTGAAAAATGTGCATGCGATAGATTGAATCCAAAATTCGTTTTTAGGTAGTAATCAAGCATAGCAGAAAAGGCATTCGACATTCATTCCGGTTGCCTTTTTTATTATTGTACAATAACATACTTTAGCAACGATTTTCACTATACATAGAAACATGAGTTATTTCATATTAAAAATATCCTGGGTATCTCATTATGATTTCCACGCATTTTATGATCATTAAATCTAACTTCTGTAATTAAACAATTCAACATATCCCGTATTTTTCTATTATTACGATCTTGCTCTATCACTACATGAAGAATTTATTGCCAAATATTTATTTATTAAATAATAAACAAGATTTAAGAGTTCATCTCAATGAAAACTTGAAGACATCAAAATTCTAAAATCTTGTTTTACAATGACTACAGGCATGATCTAATAATGAATTTTCTACTAAATAGTTTTCAATTCAAGAGCAATAAATTTATGGTGGAACTAATATAAATAGGTAGCGTTTATTAATTTAGCAGAAACGCCTATCTCATATTAGACGCCTATCTCATAATAGGGAGCTTTCCTCTAATAATGTAATCGGTAATTAGCTAAATTCCCCATTCTGCTGTGTCATTATTTGAAATCATTGCAGTTAAAACATTTATTTTATAATTAAGTTCACATATTTTTGTATTAGTTATTGTTGTAATTTATAATATATAAATTGTAAAAAACAATCAATGAAGGGGAATTTTAAAAAAGTATATTTTCTCAGACAGAATTTCATCTGTTAGTTAGCATCATTCCTACTCTATTAATCTAAAATTTTATTTACCTGTATACATTGATACAATTTTAGATGATGTCCTAATAAGGAAAATCAAATGTCAGAAAAGAAGTACCCAGCGACATATATATCGAAGTTAAATTATTTGTTTTTATCTCTTAACCATTTTTTATCTCTTAACAATTCACCCAATTATATTAGATATCACGGAAAATTCGTTTCGTTTTTCCCCTATAAACATCTCTTAAAAAAACGACTCGAATTTTCCGCGGTATTTAATATTAAATGAGATGTATAATGTCTCAAATGATATAGAAAAGCAAGATATATATATTTAAAAAAAGAAAAGTTTTTTAGGCCGTTTTTTTGTGGAAAATACGCTTTAAAGTATAATAGTATTGTATATATAGGTTTATAGTGTAATATGTGGCAACTCAAATGTTTAACGAACTATCGGCGCGAGTTTCGATGGAGCTAAAATACAAGAATTATTTTTTGATTGGAATTATTTTGAGGGATGCCGCGACAATAATTCAAAAAAAATTATTTTCTTTAAAAATAAAGATGTACCTTCTTATTGCTTAATGATTCTGCAAGTATGAATTTTGTAATTCAGATAAGAGAATAACTTTGACAATTTTTAATTGAACACTATTGACAAATATTGTTATAGTTTTTCTAAAAAATGACTCATTAGGTATATAAATAAGTACTTATGGTCAACTTTGGACGGTATTACTAAATTTAAATTTACATTCCCAATTATTTTCCCATTAGTTGACTAACTACCATTTAAAAAATTAT
Organism: Acromyrmex echinatior; assembly: GCF_000204515.1. The sequence goes on along the minus strand of NW_011627629.1, from coordinate 69,161 downwards.
ATTTATCAATTCGTAATTAACTATATTTTCATAGTTTAATTGAAAATAAACGCTGAAAAAAAATATATATTCGCCATATATTGCATGCCTTGCTATAATATTCAATTTTCAGTTGTCACTGAAGCAACTAGAATAATTTGTGAGACAATATTGCAAAGAACTGATCAAGATTAATTTAAAAGATTTAATTTTATTATTCTTAGGATATATTCTGCATTTCCGTTCTCCACGCCCGGATGCTAGTACCAGCAATCTCGAACGCGCGGGCATATGTCTGAAATATTCCCTTTGTTAATTCTCGCCATTTCCACGTAGCAGACTCAATAGTATTTCATTGCGGCGTTCGTTAATGAATGTCAAATTAAATCGGAGAATGTGCTCGGTGGTATAAAGAAAAATAAGGAAGCTAAGGGATAACTACTACCGGCTAAAGCAGCTCTGCATCGCCGAATCTTGGATCCTTTATCCTAAATACGTTTCAGGAGAAGAAATTATCGCAAACCGGGCGCATTGCGCGCGCCGTCAGCCGCGAGAAAATCCTCTTGTTTATGTCTCAGAATCGAGTGGTCCCCTGAGGAAGTAGGTACAATGTAATGAGAGAAATTAGAGTTCCCCTCCACGGATTTTCTAAGAAGACAAAGTGAGAAGAGAAATACTGTGAAAGGGCGGGAGACGGGAGGGAGAGGAGGGCCCGGGCTAAATTTATTTGCATAGACCCCCCCCGAGTCTCTTTCGAGCGGAAATACAACTAATTGGATTCCCCAACATCACCACGCGCGTACGTGTGCAAGCTTTTTTTCAACCTTCTTCTCTTTCTCTCTTCCTCTCCGTCTCTTAAGCGAAAGAAGACCGAGAGAGGACCGCCAAGAAAAGCACATCGACTAATCTAATTCCGTCCATATGCAACTAGTCCTCGTCTTTCTTTCGTTCCTTTTTATGTCACTTCGTGTCGTTTCTTTTACACGGAGACCCGCACCTTCGTCAACCCGTCGAGAATTTATTTTTCCGTACGAGAGAGCTCCGTACTAAATTCTCGAGGCATGTTGGATTTAAGTACGGACAGCCAAGGTATGCGTGTATGTACAAATTTGAAATATGGATGTGTGTTGTGTGTGTGTGTGTGTGTGTGTGTTGCCAGTGAAACTATAAAATCCAGAAAGGCGCGAGTATTATCCCGTATTGATTTTTGCTTGGTGCCACCCTCGAATCATTTATCGCACATCGTATGCATATATGTGTGCATACTTGCCTTGTCGTCGCCAGCATTCATTCATGATGTTTGCCAGAATAAACAGAGAGCGAGAAATCTGTACGTCGAATGAGCTGAAACGAAATTTGACTTCCTATCAGTTATACACAAGTTGAAATAACTTTATTCTTTTATGTGATATAAAATAATATCAAAAGAAAGAAATTAGGTAACAAATTAAAAAAATGATTTTTGAAAAAATAATTTTACAGATTTTATCATTATATAAGAGGTCAACATTGAATGTCTTCTGCAAAATTTTTGCGTAAAAAATATATTTATTTTTTATTTCCTATATATTATATGAAGTTGAATGTTTTGGTAATTGGGAACATAATATGCAAGTAAATAATAAATAAGATTATGTAAAGATTGTTTTTTAAATAAAAAAGAAAGCGACATTTACTTAGATCAACGTGATCTGAAAAGTCTTGCGCTGAAAATCTTACGTCCGTAATAAAATCAGAAATGTGATATTTTGTATTAAAATACAAAATTCTGCAGTGTTAAACCAATTATGCGATAAGCAACAAACTATATGCCGTAAACTATACCGTAAAAATTTTGTGAAATTTTTATTGCTCCGCGAAATTCAATGGCCGGTGATTGAAAAAGCATTACGAAATTTCGTTCATCACCAAATTTTATTTGACATCAAGCTTAATAATGATAAGAATGTCATTTAAGAATCGCGCTAGTTTTGCTATTGCTCACTTATTCACGTTTCCGTGTATCCTGAGGAACAGCGGCATCTCCAAGAGGAATCGTAATGTCGGATCCGACGTCTATTCAAGGCACGTTAATCATAAAGCATGCTCTAGCTGTACGCTCAGAATTCGCGCGTACCTTGTTACTTTAAGTAAAAATTTCCTAGGAATCGCGGAAGAGAGAGAGAGAGAGAGAGAGCGAGAGAATGGCTTTGAAATTTTACAAGGGTTGCTGCGGCAACCGAGTAGGCGTGTAACTGAGTTGTCTATTTGCATGAGCAGTGCTGTTTCGCTGACGTCCGCGATACGAATAAATATACAAAGCGCACACAACCGATTACGTTTTGCCAGTCTCCTATTGCATTCGTCCTTCGTCATCGTTCTCTTCTTCTCTGCTTTTGTTTTCAATTCATTTTATACCGTCGTTTTCACGCTGTCACGCGAGGATTCTTTTAAGTCACTTAGTTTATACCGGAAATCACGATTAATCCGAGCATGGATAAAGTAGATCAACACCGGGAGAACTTTTAACTATCGAGGAACCGTAGCGCAGGAAGGAAAGCGGCAAGAAAGTTTTTGTCAAGTTTGTCCAATGAGTTTCGAGAATCACCTCCAGTCAGAGATATCACCTCCTTTCTTATTCTCTCTCTCTCTCTCTCTCTCTCTCTCTCTCTATCTCTCTTTCATTTCTCGTTCTTTTATTTCTTTTTTTCTCTTTTCTTTTGATTCATTCTGTTTCATTCATTTTTGTCTTCTTTTCCGATCGATCTTACGTTATTTCCCTGACTACCGAACGTGAGATTGTCTTTTACGAAACACGATCATGAGAATCAAGTGACATTATACTGTTTTTTTCTAACACGAATTTATCACTTTCTTGTCATTAGATTTTGGCATATTTATTTCGAATTATTTTTTACTCAGAAATATGCGTTCTATTAGAGAGACTTGGACACCAACGACTGAGTGGTCTTCGATAATCGAAAGGTCACAAGGTTCTACGTTTCCATTTATTCTCTCCCCCAGCGTGCTCTATCAAGAAACTTTCACGGTAAGATGTTAGATGTGGCACACTACCACAATGATTTCCACTTCGTCAAGCGTAAGGCACGCCGGAAACGTATTTGCTTCGTCCCATCTTTTGTATCGTTCGTATCGTCATTGTTGCTACTCAGTTTTTTACTTCTTATTCAGTTTTTTTACATTGTCCTATATTAAATTATACATTTATCTTATATGTAAAAATATTCTTCATTAGCAATAAGTGCACTTCTTTTAAACTGTCAATATTTTGTTAATTTTGAGGTGTTTTTACAAAAATTTCAAAATATAACTCTCAAGCTTTGAGCGATTGAAAATGTTGGTTTTTAATCTCAAGAATACAAACATTTATTTATTTACACTTTAAATGGATTTTAATTTGAATAAACCTTCATCTAAGATTTAATTGTTTAAGTGATTAGTATACTGGAGACCTCTAAATCACATCTTACTTTGAGAAATGATTATTAAAAAACTATACATGATACAAAAACTCTTTTTATACCTATATGTTATAATATTTGTATTTTGATGCACAAAATGTTTAAAAATTATAATTCTAAGAAACAAAATGATGACGCTACAGCACGTTTTTTTAGAGGTTTGTATATGATGAAGGCATCCGCGGTGAACAGTAGAACAAATCCAAGGTATGCTATAGCTAAAAATTAAAAAATTATTTTTAATCTGCATTAAATTTGCTAGAGAAATAGCTGGCAGAATTAAAAAATATTGAAAAATGTGAAAATCATTTGCGTAAAAAAAAAGATTCAATTTTCACGTAAAAATTCGACATAAAAATATGGATAACAAAAAGTATATAAGTTATCGCAAAAATCACAGGTATTTCTTTAGATAATTTAATTGACAATAACTGAGCCAAATTTCAAAGCATTTGGATTAATTTTGTGGTAGTCCATCGTTATGGTATGTCCACCGTTTTTTAAAACATCTTTCTGAGAAAAACGCGATTAAAATTTCAATAACAATCTTTTCGTAGTATTTAAGCACACGGACGCACTGATTTCTAACCGGTATAATCTATATATATTAAAATTGTGTGTCATCTACAATACAGATATATAACTAAATATAATGTCAAATAATGACGGAATTATTTATTGGTGGCACCGATTGCTGTGCAATCTCTCAAATCGCTCGACATAATCAATTGTATCTTCGTTAATATTTCCAATTTCACTTTCAGATAAAAAATTTTATATTTTTAAGACCTTAAACTATCGATTTAAGCAAAAAAATTTTTGATTTTTCTAAAGTTTCAAGGTGGACTAACCCTAATTTAAGATTTAATTATTTAGATATGCAGTATTAAACGATTAGAGGGAATGATGCGTTGTAATATTTTCGTCAAAAAAAAATTGATCCGAAATTTTTAAGGAATTCACTGTTCAACACTTGATTGACGATATCTAGATCACTTAAAAATCCAACAATATTTGTTAGTTTCCAAAGATTATTTGTATATTTCCTTTATATTGTACGCTCAGAAAAAAACAGTAGTAGAAAAATATAAAATGATAAAAATTACAACTGTACAAGTTTTGTATAATATGTAGAATTAATAATCCCGATAGCACAGAGAGTTCAAGATAATTAAAAAAAAATTTAATTAAAAAATTTAATGTTATATAATCAATTTAGAATTCATTTTCAGACACAAAAAAAAATTCTTTTTCTAAACAATTCTGAAAAAAATTCTTTGCATCTGAAAATAACACAGAATTGATGACATACTATTGAATTCTTTCTATGCTATCTGGGAATAAATTTTAATAGTAATAAAATTAATAATAAACTCTGATTTACAATTACAATAAACAATAACAATAACTATACATGTATAATAACAATAACTATAAAATAATTTATTCAGCTGTGTACACACACACACACACACACACACACACACACACATACACACGCACGCACGCACAAGGTGTCCACAATTCGTGACCGAAATTTTAGTAACATTTATTCCTGACTTCCATTTATTCCTTATTAAAAATAAAACAAAAATTCTAATATCAAAATATTGAGACTATAATAGTTTTTAAATTAATAGCAGTTAAAGTTAACTAATCACAAAGTTGATATTTCGTGCGCTCAGGGACGGTACATCATAGTACAAACGGATGTTCATACGCCTATGTTCACTCCATGTAAGATTGAAATAATAACGTATATAATAACGTTAATATCATTAATCATTTTAAACATAAAAAATAATGATATATGCAACATAAGAAAAATATTATAGAATATTAAAAATAATAAATATGTATAAAGAATTATTTTAAATATGTATAACGAATTAATTTAAAAGCTATTATAGTCTCAACATTTTAGTATTAGGATTTTTACTTTAAATCAGGAATATGTTATTATTTTTAAATTTTACTAAAATTTATTAAAATTTATTGCAAGTTATTAAAATTTCGGCCATGAATTATAGGACACCCTGTATATACGTGCTTTATTCATATATAAAATTTGAATAATTGTTTCATTTATAGTTGATGTATCTTTTTTTTGAGTACAAGAATATAAAAAATTAAAATTGACTTTGAAAATTATCTCCTTGCTACTATCTTTTAATTATCCAATAAAGTACAAATTGAGAATGACCCACGTCATCGTCCTCTGAAGAAAACATTTTTAACGGTTAAAACGAATAAAGAAATTGGTGCATCTTAGGCAATTTGGGGAGCACACAAAGATTATTGTGTTTACCTTTTTTATTATTCAATTTTATTTGCTAAATTCGAAAATTGTAGTTACAATTATCCTGGTATCCGGAAAATATTTGTTTACATTTTGAACAGAAGAAAGCAATAGTTAATTATATTATTTTCTTGAATCATATCTATGAATTTCTCTTTGTTTTCATTTTATCTTTTATTTAGTAGGAGCGCTTCTCTCACAGACGTATATTTTGTACACATACGTGAAAGAGTAGAAGCACTATAACAAAACAGAATACGTAACTGAGGAATAAAAATCGGCTTGTATACGTAATGCAATATGTATAATATGGTGGTCCATCTTTATTTTTGAAGAAAAATTTTTTTTCGAATTTTTTTCGCGGCATCCTTCAATGGTTCCGATCCGCAAGAACATAATTCCTGTCAAATTTCAACTCGATCGAACAACTAGAACTCATGTTAAATTCATCGTTAAATATTTGAGTTTAGATCTAGATGGGGTGAAAAGTAACCTCCTTGACCGCCAGAATGCGCCACTACTGCAAAAAAGTTTATGGTGCCTTGTAGTCCGTTCATATTTAGGCAGACATGCCAAGTGGCAGTGCGATACTGCCCTTAGTTTTGTTTTGAGAGCTGATTGTTGTTGACGTGTTTGCGAAAACGATTTTCGTTCTCTCATAAAACATTATTTTTTGAGAGGCAAAACGGCGAAGGAAACAAAAGAAAAGTTGGATAAATATTATGTGGCTAATACTCCGTCAGATTACACCGTCAAATATTGGTTTCGAGAGTTTCGTGGTGGCCGCAACTCCACTACCGATGAAGTCCGCAGCGGCAGGCCCTCCGATGCGGTTACCGAGGAAAATGTCAAAAAAATACATGAAATGGTGTTGGCTGACCGGAAAGTGAAGGTGCGCGAGCTAGCAGATGCTACAAAGATTAGTACTGAGCGAACACGCCATATTTTGGGCGAGATTCTGCATAAGAAAAAAATTTTTTTCATTCCCAAGGAGGTTACTTTTCACCCCACCTAGTACACCATATAGGTTTTTAAAGCGTATTTTCCATAAAAATCAGCCTAGTGAACTTTTCTTTTTTTATATATGTCTTGCTTTTTCGCATTGTTTGGTACCTTATACGTCTTATTTAACATAATTAGATGAATTGTTAATTATTAAGAAATAAACATTAATAGTTTAACTATATACCCCACTAGGCGCTTCTTTTCTGATATTCGATTTTTTTTTTAATTTATTGTATACAATATTTATAAGTAAATAATACTCATTTTGAATTAGTAAAATAAGAATGATTCAGATTAACAAATGAAATTCTGTTTAAAAAAATATACTATTTTAAAATTCCCCGGAGATTGTTTTTCATAATTTACATATTATAAATTACAACAATAACTAATATAAAAATATGTTAATTTAGCTGTGAAATAAATTTTCTAACATCTGCAATGATTTCAAATGTCACAGCTGAACAGGGAATAAAATTGATTGATGATTACAACACAAAATATTATAACAAAAGATGAAGATCAAAAACAATTTTTAATAAGAGTTATTAACGACGGCATTACAATTTCCGGGTGTTAAACAATTTAAGGAACTCTTTTAAATCCATTGCAGTTAGAACATTTATTTTAACACAATGTCATGGCTTGTTTCGAGCTATAATTAAATTAACTTTAAATTAATATAATTAACAGACGTTTCGGCTTACAAAGCTTTCTTCAGTGTTACAATGCAAAAATACAATCTTTACGAAAAATACAATCTACATTAACGAATAAAGAATAACAGATACAAAATTTAAATGGTGAAGTGTCAAAATATAAAAAAAATATAAAAGGATATAAAATAAAAAAAATATAAAAAAATTCGAACATCAATAAGTATCTCGCCAGATGACAAAAAGCTAGGAACATTTGGATACTTCAGTCAACAGTAGATCAATTATGTTCATCGATAAAATAAACAATGTTAATTTTTCACATTAGTTAATTATCAAACGAGCAACAGTCAGTATCTTTATTGTATTTAACCGGATCTTTGATGGAGAGTTTAGATTATTGTATTTTATTATATATAAATTATAAGTAAATTATTATTTGATTCTGTACCTCTTTTTCACACTAATAATATATTATCTTAAATCTATATTTGTTCTACAGAATATCATAAAATACTCGTAATTAAAGAATTCTCAAATCGTTTGATACAAGTCTGTGACAAACTGGATTCTCAATTTCAACCGAGGAATTTGGCAAATCTATTTTATCGATGAACATAATTGATCTACTGTTGACTGAAGTATCCAAACGTTTCTAGCTTTTGTCATCTGGAGGGATACTTATTGACATTCAAATTTTTATATATTTTTTTTTATTTTATATTATTTTACATTTTTTTATATTTTGATACTTCACCATTGAGGGTTTTTAAATTTTGTATCCGTTATTCTTTATTCATTAATGTAAAATTGTATTTCTGCGTTGTAACACTGAAAAAGGCTTTGTAAGCCGAAATTAATTTGGGCTAAATTAAGAAGTCTGTTAATTATTAATTTAAAGTTAATTTAATTGTACAATAGCTCGAAATAAGCCATGACATTGATTAATTTTTTAAGAAAATATACGAACACTTTTTTACTCCATTTATTTTACAGCTAAGAACACATTTTTATATTAGTTATTATAATTAACTAAAAAATAAATATGTTATTAAATAACATATAAATTGTGAAAAACAATCAATGAAGGAATTTTAAAAAGTATATTGTTTTGGACAGAATTTGATTTATTAATCGGCACCATTTTTTACTCTATTAATATAAAACTTTATAAGTATTATTTATTTACCAATTCAAAATATGATATCGATACAAATTCTCCAAATTCAAATCTAACAGGAAAATCCAATAATGAGAGTATGGAGTAATCAGTAGGCAAAATAATAAAGAAAGAATACTTATTACTCTTTTATTTCATCAATCCAAAAATCCATAAATTGTACGTTTCAACTCTCTTTGAAATCCTGCACAGTAATTACAATATGTCCCTTCTTATGAGTCTAATTTGAGTCATCATCAATAAATTTATTGATATTGTTACGTCCTACAGACGCCACGATTTATTTTTCTCTTCACCGCGACTATGGTTGGCGTCTACGAGACCCGAGCGGGGCCTTCTGATAACGGACTGATAAAATTGAAAAAGGACCGGACAGGCGCCGCAAAAACTCGTAAACGTCAATCAACCTAGAAAGAATAATAATGTAGGCTCGAAAAGAGACAAGATTGCTAAGACATTATAAATGTACCGAAGTCACGCAATAGTAAAAATCTAGGCTTTATCATCCGAGACTGATTAACAATTTTATCTTCCTAAAAACAAAAACACGGGCGCCATATCGCATTTAAAAAGACATAAACGCATAGAATAATTTCCCACAAGATCGTTATCCGAAACCAGACTCGGAACTAACAATGATACCATAGTAACTATCTGCTTATCTAGTCATATTTTCCGCAAGAATAATAGAATTCGTCATCCGTCTCGGAGCAATCTTGGCTTTTTAAAATAGAAAAAAACTATAAATCACTTTCTCTTTTTCTCAAAACCACTCTATGTACTTTAGATCAACTACGATAAAACGTTATAAAAAATCGTAAATCTCGCATGACATTTACAACTAACTTTAGCATCTTAGACAAAGGCTCAACACTCTTTTTTCGGGGTATAGAGGTCCCGCGGAAGCACAGAGTCAGTACCAAATTTTGAAGCACTCGGTTCACGTCAGAACCAAATTTTAAAGTATCCGGTTCAGTTAGTAATCAGTATAACCCGCTCCAACCAGGAATCGCCAGTTGAGATTCCGTCCGATGTTGAGTGTAAATTGATCGCAACTGAACCATACGCCACGGCAACTGCCCATCGAACGCTCTTCGCGGACGCCGGATCTCGTTGGGCTCGCACATAGACTCTCTACTCGATATCTTGGGGCAGCTAACTAGTAAGTTATAATTATTTATAGTCCACCCCGCGTTTCCCCGCATGGAAAAACTCAATTATTAAGCATCCACACACACACACACACACACACACACACACACACACACACACACACACACACATACACATATACTCACTCACAATGTATAGTACGTATTTTTCTTCGTAAAAGACAAGCTAATGTACAACATCCTTTTATTTTGTTAATAAATGTAACGTATAAGATATTCTTCTGTTTTTATTAAAAATCACCTCTCGTATTCACTTCCCTCGAATACTTGAAATCGCACGAGGTCCAAGGGACCTCCCGGGTCAAAGAGAATAAGTTTCTTGACCGAAAAGATAGGACCGACGTTCGCACTGTCCAGTGGAACAGGTGTCATAGCGTCCCTTTGGACGTTGGCCCACATTCCGGGACTTAAAAGGTGCGTACGACTCACAGGTGTTCGCCTCCGTGTGTATACCTGTGAGATTTAGTCTGACCATTCTTCCATACCCTCTCTCATTATCTCCTTGACCAAATTATCAAGGGTTTGGACGTAATAATATATTTATTGTTGCAAAAATCTGTTAATATTAAATTGTCCATAAATTGTCTAAAAATTTAAGAAAAAAAACAAGAAAAAGGTGATTCCATACAAAGAAACCATCTTAAAATTTTGGATCAAATTAAAAAATATATGAAATTAAGCATCGTTGCAGAAATATATCAATTAAATAAGAATTCTTACAAGTAACATGCTTACAATAGAGTGTTAAAAACATAACATAAATTTCAATCTTAAATAATGCGTCAGTCAACTAGATAAATATTAAAAGAAGGGAAAACAAATCAAAAATAGAAGCGATTAAGTCGTATTATATAAATCGAAAATTAAAAACTGTTACCATTTAAAATTTGTAAATAAATGTGATGTAAATCTTCAGTATTCGATCGTAAAATTAAGACTATTCTTTCTAAAAAAAGATTATTCTAAAAAAGACTATTCTAAAAAAAAAAACTTCAACATCCTCCCAATCAAAATCATGTAATTAATTCTATGCTCCGAATGATTATTGATATTCCAATTTATATGATTTTGGTGCTCTAAAGTTTTCAGTTTTCTTCCAATCTGCTCTACATATATAATGCGTCACAGGCATTGTGTTCGAGATCGGTAATTCAAAAAAAAGGTAAGAATTCCTTCGGTCGACCGACAGTAATTGTTATTGAACGCACGCACAAGGCGAGCTCGTGATTTCATCTCGAGCCTGACATTAAACCTCGTCAAAGTCAGGGATTCATTGTTCTTTAGACTTTTCAAAACAATTCGGTTCACGCAAACAGGCACCGGCAACGGACCATCGAAAGTTCTAGAACAATTCAACTCGCGCACGCGAGCGCCGCGCTCCGACGAATACGTCACGCGCTCTCACCAATCCCGCGTACGGATTTTCTGTCGCGCATGACTGTTACGTTGAACGTCGCTAGAAAAGAATCGAAAGCGCCAATCAATTTTGTACAACCAATGCCACGTGATAATTACGATTGTGGCAAAATTTAATTGGATTTCTCCCAAGAAGAAAGCCCGGACCGGAAGTAATAAATGCTTCGATCTCGCCGGTTCTCAGAGCAGATTGCGCAGATTGCTAAAATAGTCTACACCGCTTATACCGTCTACACCGCTTAGAATTCTTAGACTTCTTAGAGTTCTTATTTCTAAAAGTTCTTCGAGTTCTTAGAATCATAGTCTCGCTACTATACCGCTTCGTAAAATCGCCGTGCTAACCGCTTAGTAAAATCGCGATAAAACGACTCTTTCCGAGAAAATCGCCGAGATTTTCCATCACCGCGATTCCAAATACAATTTTGGAAAGGGTGACCGCATTTGAAGTTTGTTAATCTAATTTTAATTAATTATATTTTTTGACTCTGTAACTGATTATATTAAAGAAAATTCTTTTGTTAAATTAAACGAAACGGAGTTCTCTTCACTGTCGTGCATCACATCACCTTGTGCCGTTCTCTCACTCGAATCTTTCCGCGCGGTGCGCTCTCGCACACATTGCATGAAATTTTATAGACAACATTTTTCTTTATGTTCCTTGGGAGAATGCCTTTTACTCTAATAAACCTGCACAATTTATTCAAACTATGAATGCCAATTTTATATTAAAATATTTACTAAATATTTATCCATATTTATCTATATTGTATTTATTGGAACAAATTTAAATAGTGCCTTAAAGAGAAAAATCAAATGACAGAAGAAAAGAATCACTCAGCGGTTTATATACCGGAGTTAAACTTCTTATTTTCATTTTTTAATTATTAACAATTCATCTTTGTTTAAATGAATCGTATAAGGTCTCAAACGATGCAGAAAAGCAAAGCATACGTTAAAAGAAAAAAAAAATCATCTAAATTTTGTGGATAATATGCTATGCTGCACAGTGTTGCATATATACATCTTTTTCTCTTTCGTTTTTTTTTATTCTCAAATTCCACTCTTAAGATTTCACATGCAATAAATTGTTATATGATCCTCAAATACTATTATAATAACAAGTTGGGTACAGAAGCTTTTATTTTGCAACTTGAATTAATTATAAACATATTGAGTGCAAAAATCCTACTTTAAAAAAAAATCGTTCCTGAAAAATTTTGATTAACCTATGCCAAAAAGTGTGTATATATATATTTTTTTTCGGATCGTTGATTACGAAAATTAAGTCAGATTTTCGAAATTCAGAATGACGGATCCAACATGGCGGATAAAAAAAAATGTTTTATTTGTCTTGAGAATTGATGTATTGGAATCGATGATTACAATTTTGAAATGAAACTTCCGGAATAAGTTATCCACTCGGCATGTAACGTTATTGAAATGTTGCAAGCTTCGATTCTTATGGTAAGAGCGAAAATAAGGATATTGCAGCCAAATAGATCTCTGTATATCGAGATAAATGAAACATTTTTCAAATTTTGGTCCACCATATTCAATCCGTCACATTGAATTTTGCAAAACTGACGCTAGATTTGCAATCAACGACCCAAAATTTCTGTACACCAATTTTTAAATCAAATAAAGTATTTTTTTAAATCTTGATCCATCATATTGGATCCGCCATATTGAATTTTACTTAACTGACTCCAGATTCGTGATTAGCGAAAAAATTCTTAGGTACGAAGTTTCAAAAAACTGGAAGTACAAATTAGTTCGGTCCGTTTTCCAAAAGATGGCTCCGGCTGTTGTGAATGGTTCATAGTGACAGCTGATTTTGGCGTTTTCAGAGAGGTTAGACATCTGCTAATAATATTCAGTTTATATCGCTTTGAGTTTTATACAAATACCTTGATTTTTACTGTGTTTGAAATGTAGAATTTTGTGTTAACGAAGCAGCATTTGCGGGAGGTTCTAATTTTCTGCTTTAATTGGAAGAAAAGTCGAACTGAAACCCATCAAATGCTTGTCGAAGTTTATGGCGACACTGCTCCAACTGATAAATCATATAGGGAATGATTTCGATGTTTCATGGATGAAAATTTCAGCGTTGAAAACAAGCCTCGCTCTGGACAGACAAAAAAATTCGAAGACAAAGAATTAGAGGCATTACTCGAAGAAGATCAGAGTCAAACGCAAGAGGAGCTTGCAGAATCATTGGGAGTAACTGAACAAGCCGTTTCTGCCCGATTGAGAGCCATGGGAGTAATTCAAAAACAAAGAAATTGGGTGCCTTATGAACTGAAACCGAGAGCCGTTCAAAGGCGATTTTTCACTTGTGAACAGCTAATTCAAAGACAACAAAGAAAAGGTTTTTTGCATCGGATTGTGACTGGAGATGAGAAGTGGATATTTTACGATAACCCCAAGAAGAAAAAATACTACACTAAGCCCGGTCAATCGTTGCCATCGACCTCAACATCAACACCAAAGTTGAACATTCATGGTTCAAAGATCTGTATCTGGTGGAACCAAAAGGGTGTTGTTTACTATGAGCTGCTGAAACCTTTGCGATTCCATTACGAGCGATCGGTATCGGCTACAATTGATTCGTTTGAGCCGTGCATTGCGAGAAAAACGGCCGGAATACGAGCAAAGACATAATAAAGTTATTTTTCTTCATGACAACGCTCGGCTTCATGTCGCAAAAGTCGTAAAAAAATATTTGGAAACGCTCAAATGAGATGTTTTACCACCGTATTCCCCGGACATTGCTCCTTCTGATTACTGGTTGTTTCGAAGGATGCAGCACGTCACCGGTTAACTTCTTTCACATAAATCGAAAATTGGCTCCAAAATTGGATCGCCTCCAAAGACTAGTCATTTTTTCGAGATGGAATTCGAAAATTGCCTGAGAGATGGGAAAAAGTAGTAGTTAGCGATGGACAATACTTTAATTAATCTGTTCATTCATTTTGTTTTGAAATAAATGCATTTTTGAATACAAAAAAACGAATCGAACTAATTTGTACTGCCAATGTTGATAATGGGAATTCAAATATTTAACGAGCTGAAATTTGACAAGAACTATTTTTTAATAGATTGGAATCATTTTAAGAAGTGCCGTAGAGGAAAGATGGACCACCTAAGTGACCACTATCGGACAGTTTCAGCAATCGATCGTTGTTTGGTAAAGAGTTATTAAAAATTAAAGTAAAAATAGAGATCGCCATCTGTCGACTGAAGTTCGCGACATAATCCATGGGCAGATGACGGCGACGTTAGTAATAGTAATAATAATAGTGACAATAACGTTTCTTAAAATTTAAACAAAATTTGAAACTTGTTGCAATATCTCCGATCGTGAGGCAAATAGAAAAAAATAAATGCACTTTTATTATACAATTTGAGTACAAGCTATTGACTATACATCGACTATATATCGATTGACTATACATAGAATTTGATCGGCATAGCCATTATTGAGATATAATAATTGAGATATAGATGTCGGAAAATTCGCTCCGCATGAAGACGCCCGTTACGTGTTTTCTTAGCATCGAGACACTGTGTCTCTAGATGTAAAACTTTCAAGAAATGCTTTGCAAAATTTCAAATTTCCATACAAACTTGTCAAAATAACAAGTGATAACGCATCTGTCATTGGAAATAATAATTCTTTTTTAACATATTTAAAAGTTGATGTTCTATTTAAGTAACACAATTAAATTGTATTTGCCATTTGGCCGCGCTTATAGCTAGTAAAGCTAATGAAAAGTTACCGTGATCTTGCGAAAGTTTAATTAGAGGTATCACTACATATTCGGCAGTTCTAAACGAAGTACAATTTTACGGGAGTTTCAGGTTTTTTTTCAAAGTGGAACAAAATAAAATATTGAGATTGGCGAAAACTAGCTTGTTTGTTTTACATCAATGCGTTGTGACTTTTGGATAATTGGGAATCTTTAAAACATTACTTCACATTAGCAATATCAGAGAATAAATTATAATAAGCCGAAATGATTTTAAACCAATTACTATACATAATAATGACATTAAAGCTTATCTTTTATTTTTAAAATATGCATTAAATTTTTTTAATTTTTTTAATGCGCTTTTTTACTCAAGTACAATTTTAATTTATAAATAATTTATCAAATGTCAATAATTAATTGCGCAAATGGCAGAAAATTTTATGACTTTTGAAGCTATAGAATAAATTCTCCTTTTAAATCCAGAATCTAACGAATAATTAAAAGCTTTGCATGAAATTTATTTAAGGTCAGAAGCATTTAATGTGAAGCATTTTTATTAAATGAGCCTCAGAAACACACAATAAGAATTCGACAAAATTGTTTCGAATTTTACAAAATGGCAATTCGCGAGATGATCAAAATTGTAATGATAAAAACTCAATTATTTTAAAAATGTGTCCTTGCCTTACATTTGGACATATTTTTTAAACAATTGAGTTTTTGGATCTTGAAGTTGCTTTTTCTTATAAGATTAGAACCACTTTTAAAGATCTTAGCGTTATACGCATAAGTAATATTTATATAACGCAATTATTTTTCGAATGACGTATTTTACTACGTACTTTTACAGAAGAACAAAAAGAAAGTTTAGCATCTTTAGATATTGGAACGGATATTTTCCATTGTAGCAGAAAATAAAAAGAGAAATAAATTAGGAAATGATATACTTTCAGCCATTTGTGTCCTACGATCTTTTCAAGCAGCTAATATTAATTGTGTTAATTTTGAGATTAATTCGTAATATTTAGAATTATATAATTGTACAAACTTAAGGTAAGATTGTCGAAATCGCACCACTTTTCATATAAAGGCTTATAACTTAGAAATTAAAAGGATATTCACAATTTTTTGCAGCATAATAAATACAGCATAATATGTAATTTTTTCAAAATTTTTTTTATTATTGTGACATTTTAAATGAAGATTTTTTTATAAGCTTATAAATAATGCGATTTAAGAAATCCGTTGCCTAAATCGCATCATAGGTTGCCAAAATCAAACTTCCATTACAATATACATTTACAATATATATTTGTACATAATAAAAAAGGAAATAAAGTGTAAAAAAATGTAAGAAATGTGAGAATGCTATTAATGAAAGAAATGGAGGGGAAGGGTAGAGAAAATAAATTAAAAACTTAAAATCTAAACTTCGTATATTGAAAAATTACATTTAAACTCAAATTCTTTTGAAACGCACATGTGATTCATGTGCCCATCTTTTACACAAAATGTATTGCACCATATCTTCTACTAAATTTTGTTGACAAAAATAGCAATATCAATTGTCTTGATTTATTTCAATCTTTGTTTCAGAAATATGCAACTGTTTGGATGGCGTTGATTTTGATTTCTTGTTAGAAGTACACTTTGTATAATAGTTTTTAAAGAATTAAATGAAGTCGACGGTCCAGGAAGTAACTCAACTTTTCTGGCAATTCTTTGTGATTTCTTCTTTTGTTGTTCTTCGAGTTGCTTTTTGTACGGAGTTGTCGTTAGACTCTCCGCTTTCTGAAGCAGCTTGTTGTTTCTTGCAACAGTTGGGCAAGACGGTGAGCAGATTTCATTGACAGTTTTTGAGCTTCTTTCTCGATTGATTGTTTTCAGTTGAACAAGCATAAATATTAATTCCTTCTGTTTCTTCTTTAATCTCATTTTCTGGCGATATTAATGTATCTGCTATAAAGTTTTCAGTGTCGTTGAAGACATGACAAGCCATCGGCCATATACCTGTAGCTTTGAAGCCATTCATGGCATTGCTCATTGTTGCTATTTTTGAATAGGCTTCAGAGAGTAAAGCAGATAGCACTGTCTCAGAGGAGGAGGATTGATTCTGTGCCATTTCGCTACTACTTTATCGTAATAGAACCGAAATGGTTTGAAAATTGAAACATCTAGAGACTGGAGACGATGAGTGATATGACCCGGCAATTGTAGTAGCAGCACTCCATTCTCACGTGCCAGATTGATAACATCCAGATTTTTTGAATGCGTGGTGTGTTCTAATAGAAGAAGCACTTTATTTTCTTTAGATAGCCGTACATGTGTCAGAAAGTGCTTGAACCATTTCAGAAAAAGTTCACTATTAATGTAGCCGATCTCTGAAATTTTTCCAAGACTGCAGGGGCACCGCTTGCCAAAGAAATATCCATGCCTATTCTTTTGAAGATGATCATTAAACATTGATGACAATGATTGGTGGAATAAATAACCAACTGCATTACAACATACGATAATTGTATTAACACTTCTCTCTGCACTTGTCAAAGCTCCTACACGTTTTCTCCCTTTCATTGCCAAAAATTTTTTTTCTGAACAGTTTGAAAACCTGATTCATCTACATTAAAAATTGTATCCGTTCAGTTTATTTTCGTCCACAATTTTTTTCAAGAATGTCAAAGAAATGCGAGACAGAGAGACATTCTCTGAAATCTATGACATGATTTATAGCTTTTCTAATTGTCGGAGATTTAACTCTGGATGATGTTTCATAAACAAATAATACCATTTTCTGCCAGCAATTTGTGTTTCCTTATTAAAAGGATTCGAAAGAGAAATTTGTTTGATTATTTGATATGCTAATCGCCTAACATCAAGAGGAGTTAATCCAAATAAATTTATTTCAAATTGTAAAATAATGTCAATCAATTCTTTTTCAAATTTACGTGTCAAGGCTGGTGTTCTGCCATTCACGGAGTCCACATTAACTTCTCGTGCCACATTCTTATTCCACGTGCAATTTGATTCCGATAATGTCGTAAAAATGTTTTTTTTTGCCGTATTCCAATTTATTTAATGTTATTTTACTATCTGAGTATTCCTTGATAGCAAGATTTATTGAAACTGGACTTCATCTCCCATACTATCTTTTAGTTATTTTCCATTCTCTGTAAAAAATAAGCATTTAGGCGTTTGGAAATATCACTCTAGTGCCTCCATGTATCGTTTCATCCTTGTTGTTCACCTAGGTTACGTCCAGTTTGGACGGTTTCTGTCAGAGATTTTATCCTTGTTTTTAACATCTAACAAACAATAAAGACAGAATGATGATTATAAATTCTTAAAGCGTGTAAGTGTTCAAACCAAACATAGCGTTATGTTAAGCAAGGATGATACACAGGTGCACTCGGACACGAGGTTCGGTGTTTCCGATCGCAGTATTAGGTATATATTTTGCAACCGCACTCACGAGCGTGGCGCAACTTCGTCGTACATTCACAGCTAAGGTTTTCGTAGGCGATCGGATGACGGGTGGCGTTAAACGAAACGTGACCGAAATGCGTCTTTCCGCGATGGTTCTCAAGGGCGGCACATAAACTCTTTCCAGAAATTACGCGATTTTCTTTATGCCATCTTTAATGAGCTGCGAATGTCGACGGGCTCTCAACCGGTAGCTCAGCCTCGGAAATGGCGGAGGGGGCGGTTCGTGGTCGAGAATAGCAGATCATTTGGAGGAGCGAATAGGGGCAAGAATAAAGTACACACGAATTAACAATAACAAAAGTAACAAATATATTAAATGAGTCTTCGACTCTCATTCATATTTGGCGATACAACCGACTCGATAAACTCTACGTGAGCGCAATAATTGATTTACATAAGCCTAAGGTTTTACACTAGGCGTATCAATTTCGTTACAGTCTCGCGACACGAGCTCACGCCACACGGAAATACTCTCACGAATTATACGAATCGCCTCGCAAATGCTAAGGAATTCGGCAGCTTGTAGTGTGGACACGGCGTGACCTCGCGCCGCTCAGCTGAGATGCAGAGAAGGCTCGAATACGTGCAAACTCGACACTACAGTCTCGATACGACAGAATACGCACTCTTCAATCAATTGCTATTATAAATTGACTTTACTGGCTATGACACAGAGGACCGAATAAATATGCAAATCATACGTTACAGACGCTTGAGACGACACGATACGCGACAATACTACGGCACGGAACTTCAACACAACATGCGATAAAAAGAAAACCGACAACGAGTGATGAGGCTGTGACCTTGGCGGACGCATTCGAATTATCCTGACGATAAGGGCCGTTCCGGGAGGCGACACGCGTACGTGAATACCGCGAAACTCTGGTGCACGGTAATGCCACGTGCACTCTTTATTACACGCCCGATAGAAATCCGATAAGTTGCCTCCCGGACGCGGAAACCGGCGACTTTACAGAGGTGACGCTTGTCTCACCGTGACTCCCTTGCAGGTGCTCGCAGGTTCTAATTGATCTTGGAGATCCGCTGACGTCCTGTGTCCTCTCGCGTGCTCTCGTCAAGCGGACCACAGCTCAAGTGCCGGGCGCTAATCCTCCCGGGCGCACACAGGGCTCGTTATCCCCGCGAGGGGGCCTTATTGGCCTTATCACGCCTGATTGGCGCGTAGCCCCGCGGCTCCGCTAATCGCGGAAACCGCGTCGCATGTCCTGGCGCGCGAAATTTGAGATATCGCGGTCGTCCTTTTCAGGCCGCCTCGTGACCTCGAGGCGCCTATCCGGGGCTCTCGCCTTTGGGGCGTAGAGTGGCCTTCCCCATCATGTCGTACCGGCTCTCGATTCGCTTTGCGCCTGTAAAAGGGCGTAACAATGTCGGAAGGATATCACCTGCGTGCAACCCGGGGTCAGGTGTCGTGCGCCCCCGGCGGGTCCGTCATTAGCGGTCGTCTTCCGACTCCTGGTCGTTCTTCTTCCTCTTCTCTCCGGTGAGAGGCGTCACTCCGCCAAGGTCGCCGGCCTCTGTAACCCTCGGTACGGGAATACACCGAAACGGGAAAGCGAAACGACAGCGCGGAACGCGTAAGGCACGCAAACGACGTCGCGGGAAAAGCGAGGTGCGTCTGCCCCCAAAATGTGACAGGACCCAGGATACTGCACTGTTCGGTCAGGCCATGCGGTCCTTGTGACAGACGGAAAACGTCACGTCACAATTTATATTAGAATAGCAAAAATCGCGATCTAAACAATGTGCAATTTAGGAAGTTAGGTGAATGTAGAAATTATCTTTGAACCTCACTCATCTGAAATCTTGATAAAAATACTTAGACAATACGTTTTCGTGTAAAAAGAAATGACTTCAAAAGTCATCCCCGTCAAGCAAGATATTAATGTACACGCTTATTGCTACTCTTAAGCGCTAGAGATTATGGAACTTGACACACGACATGCATTGTGATTATGTGCGTCCTTTGTTGCCATATGCGCGGTGCGATTTTAGCCACTACATGGTGTGATTTAAAAAACTACAGCATTTTGTAAAACTTTATTTATTTAATTTACAAACAAGATTGTTAAAAAAAACTTCAATTCAATTAATCTAGTTCTAATAGTGTTCCAAATACGATAAATTATAGAAAATTAGATTACTTAACTTACGATTCTGCTATGAAATATGTTGAAAAATAGTAACGCTATTACGATTTTTTTATTTACGTAAATAACTAGATTCCTACTGGATTTCATGTCATGAATGTAACGCAACAGCATTGAAATACCTTGTAATTTTTAAATAATTCGTAAGAAAGTGTGTGAATAAAACAACTGATTTTTTAGGCAAGGTTATGCGATTTAGGAGTCGGTGCGATATCGGCAACCTCACCCTATATACAACGCATCAAAACGATGATGAGTAATGTATTAAAGTCCGCGTTCTATAAGGCTTGTTTAATAAATTATGATATTAATTATTTATCAGTTTATATTTCTAAATTGAACGTGATACAATCAAAATAATAATAATTTTTTAATCATGTTAATCATCAAGACAGCTTTAATATATATATATATTTATATTTTACAGAAATTTTCGAATAATCGCATAGATATATTGGTTTTGTTTTATATACATTATTTTTGTTATAAATAAAATATAATTATGTTTTACATAGATTTTATTTTTTGTAAATAATTATATGTTTTGTTTAATGAATACTGGTAAGGTTTTTGACAGGTTTCTCTTACACTTGCAAGGAATTTTGGTATTCAGTTTGCTGCCAAATAAATTATTCATTTTTTACTTATATAAAATGTGTTTTATTTGTAAAATTATTTTATCATCTATCCTTAGGATCGATTCTGTATCTTGAAACGAGGTGAAAATTATAAAAGTGAGCGAATTTATTAGAGTTCTAATAATTTTATTGGTCAACACTTAGTAAATTTGCTCACTTTTGGAACTGTCACTTTGTTTTTAGACACAAAATCGATCCCCATATATTATAATTTATCCACATTACTATGGAATGCTCCCGTTAGCACACATCCACTCACATTGGCTGGGATGCTTAGTAATTTTTTATTACTTTACTATTGAGAATATATTATATTAAACTGGCCAATTAGCAAAGTCCACAATCGAATCCCTCTCACTAATATTATATTACTAATGTTATATTAGTAAAGAGATAGGGTAAGACCGTCCAAAATGCGCGTCGCTCAAGAGTTCGCATTGAACTTTACGACGAAATTATTAGATCGTAAGAGCTGTATTTCACCCAGAAATGTGCCTTTTTGATTTGCCAATCTATGTATAAAAAATCTTTATGATCGATGCAGTGAGAAAATATTTTAAATTTTGTGATTTTAATCATTTTCTTTTTATATTTTTCAAGGATAAATTGATCGATTTCTACAATAAATCGTTGCTTTATGAATCCGTACTATTTATATTGTGTTCATGCATGTCTCTGCTTCGTATTTAGTGATATATTCATTAAATACGAATCTTCCCAAACAACATGAAGTCGACTTAAAAGTTGATTATAAGTTGACTGGAGAAGTCAAGAGTCAACTTCAAAGTCAGCCCGAATGTCGACTAATAGTCGACTAATACTTGCCAAATGTCTCAAAAAAAAGTCGACTGAAAGTCGACTGGAGAAGTCAAGAGTCTACTTTTTAATCAAATCAATCGACTAAATGTCGATTAATAGTCGACTATTGTCTCGAAAATAATCAACTATTATTAATATTTATTATTATTAACTATTATTCAATTAACTAAAATTGATAAATTATCCAGTAATTAACTTCTGCATTGTTAATGTTCCACTTCTTTGTTAAGTTATTGGGCATTAATGACTAAAAGATATCTTATAGTCAGTCATTGTTAGTCAGCTCCGACCCGCAGTCCGAAGCGAACATGCCACCTCACCCATTAAAGAATATGTCACAAACTACCATCCACCAGCTAACGAAGTTGCCCCGAAAATGGCGATGGAAAAACCCAGCAGCGCCTGCAGGGCATTTCTGCAGGAATGAGCAGCATTTAGCCGCGAAACGTCTCGAGGCCTGGGGTCTCGAGGCGCCTCACGCCCACGGGGAACCACGGGGAGGCCCACTCATTTGCGTCTTGACCCTAGACGCACGCTCTGACTCTGTAAGAATGTTACTGTTAGTGGTGCGTTTGTCCTCGGTTGAATGTTAAATGAAAACCAAACAACCATACACAATTACGCATATCATGCTATTCCCACAACAAGCACACGTTTCCGATAAAGATGCATCATAAACGCCGAGTTGGTTGGTGTGGGAAATAGTTGGTGCGGGGAATATCTTATAGTCAGTGCCAATAAGTTAACACAGAAGTGGAAACATTAACTATCCAGAAATTGACTATTCGGTAACTTAGGTGTACAAATAAGTTTCCGCCGTTTGACAAAAGACGGCGCCATTAACAAGCTATGATTAAAATTGTCTGATGTAAAACATTATATCGTAAGGTTGGACATCTGTCAACAACATAACCTTGAAATATTAGCTATTTTGTATCAGCATCATATATTTTTTTTGTGCGAAAATGCCGAGTTTTGAGCCGAATAAGCGTCATTTGCGGGAACTTTTGATTTACTTCTTTAATTTGAAGAAATCTACAGCTGAGGCTCATCGATTGCTTGTAGAAGCATATGGTGAGGCTGTCTTAAGTGAGAGAAGTTGTCGTGAATGGTTTCAAAAATTTTGTTACGGTTAGTGGTGCGTTTGTCCTCGGTTGAATGTTAAATGAAAACCAAACAACCATACACAATTACGCATATCATGCTATTCCCACAACAAGCACACGTTTCCGATAAAGATGCATCATAAACGCCGAGTTGGTTGGTGTGGGAAATAGTTGGTGCGGGGAATATCTTATAGTCAGTGCCAATAAGTTAACACAGAAGTGGAAACATTAACTATCCAGAAATTGACTATTCGGTAACTTAGGTGTACGATCACCTGGCCATGCTTCAACATCGACAGTCAAGCCGAATATTCATGGAAAAAAACTCATGTTGTGTTGTGCATTTGGTGGGATCAGCTTGGTGTCATGTATTAGTCGAGTTGCTCAAACCGAACGAAACCGTTATTGGGGCTTTCTATCGAACACAATTGATGAGATTGAGCCGAGCACTCAAGGAAAAACGCGCCCATTACTACTCCAGGCATGACAAAATTATTCTCCTGCATGATAATGCTCGACCACATGTTGCGACGCCAGTCAAAACCTACATGGAAACACTCAATTGGGAAGTTCTACCCCACCCGCCGTATTCACCAGACATTGCCCCTTCCGATTACCATCTATTTCGATCGATGGCGCATGGCCTGTCTGAGCAGCACTTCACATCATATGAAGATATTAAAAATTGGATCGATAATTGGATAGCCTCAAAAGATGAAGCGTTCTTCCAACGCGGTATCCGTATGCTACCAGAAAGATGGGAAAAAGTAATGGTTAGCGATGGACAATACTTTCAATAAAACATTATGTATCGTTCTTTCAATAAATGCTTAATTTTTTATAAAAAAAAACGGCGGAAGCTTATTTGTATACATAATATTATTAATTTTGGTTAGCTGGGAGATCTTATTATAATAAATTTTATTTTCCAGAGAAGCACAATATACTCATGTAAACTTTTATAGTCACATAAAACAACATAATCAGTTATACAGGAATGAATATTTTGTAGAAATTTATATAATAAATATATTAATGCAATTATTAACGATAATATTGTTCTATAATAAATTACTTAAGCACATTTTTGAAAATGTTCATGCAAATAAAATAGAATTATTATACGCAGGTAAAATACAATAGACAAGATAATGCGATAATCCAATACAAAATAACATTTTCCTTTATATACATATGTTTTCTCATTTAAATACAAGAAGCTCTTATAAACGATCAAAATTAGGTGTTGAGATAAATATTTCTTTTTTATATATTTCACATAAAATGTATTTTATGTCATAACGTTTGAAATAATGATAATCTCACAAATTAATTTTCGATCGTCAATTTGCTACTAACACCTTATGTATAAAGTATAAAAAGCTTATTGCAACAAATATTATCTCAGTCAGGGTTCAACTCAGATTTCTCGATCTCTGGTCGGGTATGCTTAATCTTTTAACTACTGAGGAGATTGGGTAATATTTTTCGCATTAACCGATATGTGTACAGGATGTCCCATAACAATTAATTAATATTTCAGGGAGTGAAAGAGGATGAAATTTTGAACTAAAAGTTTCCTTGCTAATTTTGGTTCAGACCACTTACCGAGTTATTAACGATCAAAGTTGATTGCAATCAGATAGCACGCAGACGGAGTATGCAGAAGCATACCATGGGTATGCCATGAGACTCCTCGCGCTTGCTATGCATTATGACGATTGAAACTTATTCTAATTAATTGAAAATTATTCTAATTTTTCATATTGTTATGCCCTTATTTTGCCGACGCCAGTGGTGAAACGAAGAGTACGCGGTGATTAGGTATTCGTCTGTCTGACAATAAGATCGTCAGATTTGGATGTGAACTGTCGACGCGTATAGACGTATCTCTTGATTGCTCCACCTAACATCTTTCGCGGTATTTTGTTTTATATTCTGCATTAATAAACGCTTATTGTTCTTCTTCTTGACATTCATGTTGTTCATTTCGATTTGGGAATGCGCGTCCGCGAGCGCGAGCGCGAATCTCAAAAATCGGTCGCGCGGGCATAACAATATTAACAAATAAATAGAGGAAAGACTCGTGTTATAAGATATCGAGATTATTTTGGGTAAATGCTAGAAGTCTATAGGCAGAATTTAAAAAAATAATAAGTCATTTAGAAGGGAATTTAATAAGCTATAAGGTAATGTTATATAAAATTAAATTTAAATTTTATTTTATTTTTTTTGGAAATTAAAGAAATGTAAAAAGTGAGCAAATCGCAAAGTAAAAAAATTATACTCCTAGTATGAGATGCTCCGAGAAATCGATAGTAAAACGCAAAGTATATCAGTATTGCAATTAAAAAAAACTTTATTTAATGTTTCTAAAATACAAACAAACACAGCCAGCGTACACAAAAAATGAGCATGCGATAGATTATACCCAGAACTCGTCTTCAGATAGTTCGAATGAAGCAGCGTAGAAATAGGCACTCGACGTTCTGGTTGTTCTTTTTATTGTACAATAACATTTATATTTTAACAACGATTTTCACTATGCATGGAAGCATTTTATATTAGAAATATCCTGATTATCTCATATTATAATATGATTTTCACGCCTTACGGTTTTACGATCATCAAAACTTGTAATTAAGCAATTCAATAATAAAAAATCAAATATCCCGTATTTTCCTGTTAGTATGACCTTACTCTATCACCACATGAAAAATTTATTGTTAAATATTTATTACAATAATAAACAAGCTTTAAAGGCTTATTTCAATGAAATTTAAAGACATCCAAATTCTAAAATCTTTTTTTACAATACAACTACTGGCATGATTTGATAATGAACTTTCTACTAATTAGTTTTCAAAAGTAATAAATTTATGAAACCAAGATAACGTTTATTAGCAGAAATCTCATATTAGGCGCCTATCTCATAATAGGGGGCTTTCCTCTAAATAAATAAATAAATCAATCAATAAATCAATAAATCAAGTCTAAGTCAAAATTGACAAAGGAACTTTTTTAGATGAAAATTTCATCCTCATTCACTTCCTGAAACATTACTTAATTGTTATGGGATACCTTATACCGGGTGTCTCAGAGCACCCGTACCACCCTTTTAAAAGGTAGGGATGTGTTTGTACAAAAAAATGGTTCAGACAAAATTTGCAGGATTTCGGGAGATCTATCTGATGGTGACCTTGAATTTGACCTTGAGGTCGACCTTGGGCATAATTCAAGGTCAAAGTACCGTTTTACAAATGTAAACCCTTATTCATGACATCACAAATGAAAATAGCGGAAAATTTTACGTCCGAATACGTTATCAAGCCTAGGTCAAAATTACCCTTAGAGGTCATGTGGAGGTCAAGTTACTTTTAGAGCAGCCGTACCAACCTTCTAAAAAATATGGATATGTTTGTACAAAAAATAGTTCAAACAATACTAGGTATTTACATAGCTATGATGCATCCATCTGCTGGTGAATTTGAATTCTACCTTTAGATTCATTTGTAGTCGTGTACATCGATTTGTAAAGATTCCTAATTGTCAAGATCTTGAACAGTCGATGCCGCCTGTGTCAGCGTTACCCAAGATGTACCACGTGGAGGTCACAAGATCGGACTTACACCTCGTCGGGGTGCTTTTTTAAGGTGGTTCCCCTTGCCGTCACCTT
Source organism: Acromyrmex echinatior (assembly GCF_000204515.1). The sequence goes on along the minus strand of NW_011627629.1, from coordinate 42,348 downwards.
TGTTCGTACGCATGTACGCATGTTCAGTCTAGATTTTCGAAGTGTCCTCCACGTGCATGTATGCAGGCTGTTATTCTTCGTTGAAAATCATCCGTCACCCGACGAATTTCGACAGGATCTAGAGACTGAATGGCTTCTCGAATTCTGTTCTTCATGTCTTCTGAAGTCGTAG
>NW_011627629.1:11411-21550 GCF_000204515.1 Acromyrmex echinatior | reverse complement strand
CTCCTGCAGCCGGATATTTTAATTTCTGTGTACCGCTCTACTGCTGGGATTTTGAGAAGACTACAAACGCGTGGTAATCAACGTTCGTCACAAGTTGATTTTAATACGAACGCACAACTACAACAATTGTCAACGGGAAATCCGGCGACCGAGCCAATTACTCACCAGAGCTCGAATTACTCAAAGTACAGTGGCGAATGCCGCACGTTTATTGAGTGAGATAAATAAGTTGTCGATGCTGCACGCTTTAAAGAATGGACGATATCTGAGAATGGCTTTTCGCTCATGGGATCTGTACGAGTTCCCGCTTTTGCAGAGCACAACCAAGCATTCGTGGACCATCAAGACGGCTACTCAACTCGAGAAGCCGTGCTACATCATTTTCGCTATGCAAACAGGTCGAAAAAACGTCATGTCCGAGGATATAAGTCGATTCGACGACTGCAAATAAACCAATGTGAAACTCTACCTGAATTCGGAATGTTATCCGTATGATTATTTGAATCTGTATTTTGATAAAAACAGATGTGCGATTCTATACGACTTGTACGCGCGTTTTTACAAGGGCTACTATGGATATGAATATCTCGAGTCTTACCTTTATAACTTTTTTACGTAATGGCCCGTTCGTGATCATTGATTGCTCTCGACAGAACGAATCAGTCAAGAGTAGCACCGTGGACGTGTGATAAGACTTTGAATGTAAGGAAAACGTGCCCGCAAATACAACAGCCTATTGTCTCATCATACACGGTCGCGTGATTCAATAATCCATTGGCCACCGGTTATGCACAAAATCATCTAAGCGCACTTCCGACATGGTATAAAATCTACGATTCGTCGCAATCGAACGCAATCGACCGCAATCTTCTCGACAACATGCTCGTGCCAACGTTCGTGGATCTGCAAGGATTCATCATTAACAAGAAATTTATCGTATAGGAAGCTGAAACAAGGACTGTTCTCACACATTACATTTTTACGAGATCCGTGACATGGAAATTTTTTACAGAATCCGACAGGTTTTGCGCTTCATGGTTGAATGCTTATCATCATAGATTACGATAGGAGAACAGGATGATCCTGTACAACGAGGCGAAACGACTAATCACGGCAACTGTATTTGAAGATGTTGCTATCGTGGACGTTAAGGGACGTGAGAAACGAACGTGGAACTTGCTTTTGGACGATGAGCGAGAACGTATGTACATCGAGACCTTGGATGCAGTTTACGAAGACATGGAATTTTTAATTAATCTGGATGTTGCTAATACTATGTGATGTGAACAACATATTAAGAATTGCGCGTTACAAAATGCATTGAAAATATATAACTGGTTACAAAAGAATTTTTTAAATAAAAAATACGTTAACGTATTTATTACGTATTTCTTTTTTCCTTCCTTTGTAATACATGTAATCGTATATATAAACGTATATGTATGTATGTAAACGTATATATACGTGTATATAAACGTATGTATGTATTTATGTATGTATGTACGTATAAATGTATGTATGTATATATGTACGTATAAATGTATGTATGTATATATGTACGTATAAATGTATGTATGTATATATGTACGTATAAATGTATGTATGTATATATGTACGTATAAATGTATGTATGTATATATGTACGTATAAATGTATGTATGTATATATGTACGTATAAATGTATGTATGTATGTATGTATCCGAAAACATCGACGCTTCTGTTAAACGCGTCGCGTATATAAATAACTAGCACGCTCAAAAACTATGTAACAGTGTCATCCGACAGAAGCGTGATTCTACGGAATGCCGACTTGGATGCGCAGACTCCTGCAGCCGGATATTTTAATTTCTGTGTACCGCTCTACTGCTGGGATTTTGAGAAGACTACAAACGCGTGGTAATCAACGTTCGTCACAAGTTGATTTTAATACGAACGCACAACTACAACAATTGTCAACGGGAAATCCGGCGACCGAGCCAATTACTCACCAGAGCTCGAATTACTCAAAGTACAGTGGCGAATGCCGCACGTTTATTGAGTGAGATAAATAAGTTGTCGATGCTGCACGCTTTAAAGAATGGACGATATCTGAGAATGGCTTTTCGCTCATGGGATCTGTACGAGTTCCCGCTTTTGCAGAGCACAACCAAGCATTCGTGGACCATCACGACGGCTAACCAACTCGAGAAGCCGTGCTACATCATTTTCGCTATGCAAACAGGTCGAAAAAACGTCATGTCCGAGGATATAAGTCGATTCGACGACTGCAAATAAACCAATGTGAAACTCTACCTGAATTCGGAATGTTATCCGTATGATTATTTGAATCTGTATTTTGATAAAAACAGATGTGCGATTCTATACGACTTGTACGCGCGTTTTTACAAGGGCTACTATGGATATGAATATCTCGAGTCTTACCTTTATAACTTTTTTACGTAATGGCCCGTTCGTGATCATTGATTGCTCTCGACAGAACGAATCAGTCAAGAGTAGCACCGTGGACGTGTGATAAGACTTTGAATGTAAGGAAAACGTGCCCGCAAATACAACAGCCTATTGTCTCATCATACACGGTCGCGTGATTCAATAATCCATTGGCCACCGGTTATGCACAAAATCATCTAAGCGCACTTCCGACATGGTATAAAATCTACGATTCGTCGCAATCGAACGCAATCGACCGCAATCTTCTCGACAACATGCTCGTGCCAACGTTCGTGGATCTGCAAGGATTCATCATTAACAAGAAATTTATCGTATAGGAAGCTGAAACAAGGACTGTTCTCACACATTACATTTTTACGAGATCCGTGACATGGAAATTTTTTACAGAATCCGACAGGTTTTGCGCTTCATGGTTGAATGCTTATCATCATAGATTACGATAGGAGAACAGGATGATCCTGTACAACGAGGCGAAACGACTAATCACGGCAACTGTATTTGAAGATGTTGCTATCGTGGACGTTAAGGGACGTGAGAAACGAACGTGGAACTTGCTTTTGGACGATGAGCGAGAACGTATGTACATCGAGACCTTGGATGCAGTTTACGAAGACATGGAATTTTTAATTAATCTGGATGTTGCTAATACTATGTGATGTGAACAACATATTAAGAATTGCGCGTTACAAAATGCATTGAAAATATATAACTGGTTACAAAAGAATTTTTTAAATAAAAAATACGTTAACGTATTTATTACGTATTTCTTTTTTCCTTCCTTTGTAATACATGTAATCGTATATATAAACGTATATGTATGTATGTAAACGTATATATACGTGTATATAAACGTATGTATGTATTTATGTATGTATGTACGTATAAATGTATGTATGTATATATGTACGTATAAATGTATGTATGTATGTATGTATCCGAAAACATCGACGCTTCTGTTAAACGCGTCGCGTATATAAGTAATATATATATAAGTAATGTATATTATATATAAGTATATAATACAATGTATATAAATAATTAGTATATACTTTTTTCATTTAATCGTAAGCTTCCGTTACGAGCGTTAAAATATGGATCGAGTAAAAGAATATATATGCCGAAAATCGATCGAGCGAAAGGGGTCCTTTGTCGCCAAGTCCGCCAAGTCCATCGCCATCGAAGGAAAAAGCGAGATATTGGGAATGTCCTAGAGAAAAGATGTCAAAGTTGCCAACGTGCAATCAGTCTTGCGATATCCGCTTGTACGAACGGTTAATGTACTTCGCTAAAGACACCAACGCATCGTAACGAAATGAAGAAGGACTGCAATAACATGTAAGTTTCAACGTTCTATACACAAAAGAAATGTTTTTTTAACATTATATATGTACACAGCATGGAGCATCGCAAGGTGCGTTTATTGAGCAGACGTTACTATCTGACGGTTACAAGTTACAAATTTTTAGAAATTGGAATAAACGCTGGTCCACCGAATTACGTAGAGATCACCCTGGGAGATCATCGCGAACATGAAACTGTCACTGTCTCTCGAAACGTGGAAGGGCCTCTACAAGCAGCGATGGAATATTTACAAGATGCTGCGAAACGAATACAAAGATAATTTTATAAGCGTTGGACCGCTAATCGCCAGAGTTTGCACGATGAACGATGCTACGCTTGTACGTCTCGAGTCTTCGTCCGTACGCATGATGATGACCGAAACGATGTTACGTCGTATGTTTGACGATATATCAATGTAACGTGAAGCCCGATGAACTATTAGCCCAACTCGTCGATACGTTCGATGTTAAGTATATTCGATTCTTCAAAAATGCTGTACTTAATAGCGATATCTTTAATGGACATCAGTTCGTCGATTGCGAGCTATTGTCTTTAGTTTTTAATACGTTCAAAAAAAACGATGTAATAACATGTGAATACAAATTTTTTTGTTTATGTCATTATATATGTACTTTCTTTATTTCCCATCAAACCTATCCTATGCCATATGTACCAAACCATTGTAATATAAAAGAATGAACAGATATGAATAACAAATATGAAAATAATCGCGCGCAATTCAGAGGTAAAAATTGATCTTCTCATTTACTTGGTCGCGTGATATTTGTGTCACATTACATTAATGATGATGTCACTGCTCGAACATGTTGTGATATGTCATATCATGTCGAATGTTCATGAAAAATCTAGTCACGTGACATGTACACTATTTGGCAACGTTACATTTCCAAAAAAAAAAAAATCAAATCGCGTTGATGATATCATCATCATCAGAATATGTCATGACATGTCAAATGGTTTTGAATGTAAAAAGAAAAAAAAGGGAAATAGGAGAAGACGGCAACACATCGAGAGAAAGATGTAAGTATATGAGATAGAGTGCATGGCGGCGGCACGAAACGCACTTTGGAATGGACGCGGGGTCCGCGGCGGCAGTCCCCAATAATACGTGACATTACAACATGATGGCATGTATCATCATATCGGTAAACACTGATAGCGCCGGGATTTCCCGCGCCTTCCCTCTTCTTCTCCGCGTCTACTCCCCGTGCTCCAAGCCGTCCTCAGAGAACCTGAGTCCTTAGAATCCCTCTAATATATCTACTCCGTTTCCCAGACACTTGTTCACATATTTTTCAATAATTATAGTACCGCCATCTTCAACTTGACAGATACCATCGTCACCGAGATGAATAGTTTTACCACTAGATGGCGAAAATCTGACAGCCATTCTCTTCGATAGGTTATGTGACGGGAAGCATCACTGTCGGTAATCCATACATCTTCGGAGTTTAAGATGAGCAGCACAGATGACTCATATGTTTGTTCAACGACGAAAGCACAGTCTCCGGAAGTAGCTGTTAACAGATTTTTTTTTGGATTCTTCTTTCTCCTTTTATTTCTTTTATTATCTCTCTTCAACTTATTGCAGTCTCTAATAATATGTCCTTTTTTATGACAATAAAAACACTCACGTGTTTCCCTATGAAATGATCTTGATTGATTTTCTCGATTATTATGAAATGATTATTATGATGAGTATAAAATCAACTGTAGGAATCAGTATTTCAACAAATAGTGCTTTACCTGATCATTGTTGTGTTCACGATTACAATATATCGGAATTTGCTAATAATATAAGCGTATATATCAGTGGTTTTGTCTGTAAAAAGTTAAATGATAAGTTAAAATGCCAGGAATGTTTATCCAAACTTACTATGCAAAAAGAAAATGCACCTTATTCTTTCATACAGTTTAAAAATGATCTAAACTTAATATATCTTAGTCATGATATTGTTTTTCTTTGCACAGAAATTGAAAAAATTATTCAGCGAAATACCCAGGCAAATATTCTTTTAGACTCTTCAATACAAAATAATATTTTGAATGAGGTTTTAGTTGTCAAAACTCGTAAAGTGTTTTAGGGTGTTAATAAAAAACATCATACATATTCAATCTCAGAAAATTATGAATTACTATTAATAAAAAAAATAATTTTAAAATATACATGGTCCATTATAAAAGTAATGCGCATTTCCTGGGAAAAATAGATTTATTGATAGCGGTACAAATGCTCAAAATTCTTCAAAATACTCTCCCTCTGAATCAATACACTTGCGGAGACGTGTCTGCCACGCCTGAAGGCACGCTGAAACTCCTCGACGGGAATGTCTCTTAGGAACGTTGTAACATGCTTTTGGATGTTTTCCACGGACTCCCAATGCTTTCCTTTTAGCTCTCTCTTCAGACGAGGAAACAAAAAAAAGTAGCACGGAGCCAAGTCGGGACTGTAAGGGGGCTGGGGGACCACCGGGGTGTTGCTCCGGGCCAGGAGTTGGCAACGATGAAGGCCGTGTGGCTGGGGGCATTGTCATGGTGGAGCTTGATCACGTCTTTGATATCAGATTCTCCGTCACTATCCCATGTACCGCAAATGTGGACATGTTTAGGGTGTCAGCGATGTACTGGATGCTCAATCGACGATCGGAACGCAAAACTTCGCACACACGATTCACGTTTTCGTCGGTTCTGGCCGTTGTTGGACGTCCAGAACAGGGTTCGTCGGCGACCTCCTCCCGGCCCTCCTTGAACGCCTTGTGCCACCTTCCGGACTGTGACCTTGAAATGTAGTCGTCCTTGAAGGCTTCTTGAAACATCTGGAATGTTTCGGTTGCATTCTTTCCAAGTCGCACGCAAAACTTGATGGCGTATCGCTGTTCAAGCGATCGCTCCATCGCGCCATGTTATAAAGTCGAAAAACACACTTCACGCGGAGGCACGTCTTTCCATTCAGACTGCTCGGAGCAAACTAGCGACCGGCTCCCTTGGAAGGGCAGACCCCCCCACCACATTTCCAGACCCATTTTACCCCGCTGCGATGGATATTCGCGTCACAATAAAATCATGCGCATTACTTTCATAATGGACCCTGTATTGATTTGCGATTACGCTATAGTTGTAAACAAATGTCAGCCGAAGATTCAACAAGAAATTATTTTAAGAAAATTGTGCTATTTAAAGGATAATTCAAAATTTACGTTTATTAAATATAAAATTAATAGCTTTGTTATCGTACGTACGTATTGAGTATCTATTTTTGTATTCATATTTTTATATATTTATAGTTTTATCCAATATCTATTATATTATTCTTGTATTAAATTGTACTACTGAGTTTATTTTCATGTTATACGACTATCTTGCAGTGCGAATTCCGGGCCGCTTGCAGTACGCGATCAGCGCCACCGGTCGACGGCCTGGTGCAACCAGTAGCAACACAAGTATAAACCCGTGTTCGTGTGACTTGGTTAGTTAGAAGCGTGCCGACTATATCGCTCTGTCCTTTTTGCACTCCATTCTTATTGCTTGTCTTGTCGGCGCGCTGAGAACGAGAGAGAACCTTCTTGTTTCACTCAAGGGAGTGTCGAGCAACCGAAATATGCTTTCTTGGCCTTTTAGCTCTCGATATCAGGCGTGTATCAAGAGGCATGGAGACATAGGAACGTTCTAGATAACATATAAGTTTTAATAAATTGTAATAAATTGTAATATACTCTTCCCATAAATCCAGAATATTACAAAACGCGATAGTTGACAGGAGATTAATTGTTTATGATTTTCCATTCGTATTATGTACCATGGTCATAAATTCGATCCACAAGAAATTGACATGGTCAAGCGCGTAAGGAGAAATAAGTACTATAATTAGTAATAAACATATATATTAGATGAAATACATTTTCATATAATTTTTGAAATTATTGTTCGTATGTGTAATTTTTAAGCAATAGTTGGAAATTTTTAAGCAATAGTTAGGAAAAAACCGATTCGCTTTTCAATAAGCAAATAAAAAATTATTTTAAAATTACACAACATTGAAGGCTTTCAATTATACACTACAAAATTATATTGGTATCGTCTTTATTTATATTATTAGTAATATATACAAATATTGATCGACACAAAGCGTATTTATCATAAACGCAACATCATTAAACATGTCTTTTTTAACAATAGAAGTCAAAACGTGGATAAACTTAAAACAATGTGATTGAAAAGGCATATACCACGAGCGCAAGATATTAGTAGCGAAATATTTATATTTTAATAGATTATCATAGAATAAAAACAATACAATAAAATAGACCTTATATATCATCTTCAATATTAGAAAATTAATGTGTATTATAACTTTCATACATGTTGAGAACACCTAATTTCGAATAAATTTTATTCACGTTATAATAATGAGATAAAATATTTTTCACGCTCAATTACAATATTTTCGAAGAGCTTGACACTCAGGTTATTGTTATAAATTTTTTTAGTCCATAAAATCATGTCAAATACTCCAGATGCCAATTGTCGTTTTTTTGTTACAACAGTTAATCGAACTTATTGATACACATAATCTCCAGAATTCTATTAAATGTGAAATTTATTGATAATGTTAATAGCGCTTCAATTGAAAAAATTAATATAACTGTGATGTATACACATATATATATATATATAAATTATGATACCTGTGTTAACAATAAGTTGAGTTGTGAGATCCAAGACTTAGAAAACTATATTGAACTGCTCAAGAGTCGAAAACAAAATATCTAACTCTAATCACGAAAGATGGTTTATATACAATTTTGTTTATTCATGAAGATCATTTCTGACGTTAGTCTCTTTTGAAAGAATGATTCTATATCTAATATTATCCCAATATCTGAATATTATCCCAATTAAATTTGTGACAATATTCAAATTGACGTTGTGAGACCACATTGTGAGCGCTACTTAATTTTTTAATGTTAGTTTTATGTTCATTTATTCCAGTTTTAACTTTCCTTTTAGTTTGGCCCACGTAAGAGAGATGTTTTTTTTATATGAATCTTTCATCGATTAGTCGAATACCATACATGTCGAATCATTATTTTTCCTACAATTTTTGATTTTAACACACGAATAATTGCAATTGTTATACGAAAATATATTATTTATAACCTAACCTTATACAGATGATTAATTAAACTATTTGTATCACGAAAGTATATTAAGGAGAAAAAAGGGAAAAACAGGATTTTATTTACTCAGCCACATCGATTAATTGAGTTTGATGTTTACTAGTGCAATATAGAATCCACACGATGAACGCTCTCGTGTTCTCATATTCTCAAGAATCTCGGTTTTCGATGGAACGTGCGATATTATTATCTAAATTTCACTCTCCTTCTCTACTTTCCTATATATTTTAAACATTAATCGGAATAAAGTGAGATGTATTAGATATTATTGTAGTGCATACTTCTACGAATTATGCAACATTCAAATTTGTGAGTGTGAAGGTATCCACTCTCGGCCAATATGTACATATGTACATCTTTTAATTTAAGATGTTATGTTAAGTATGTTATAATGAAATTAAATTTTACAATTAAAGGGTTACACCATCTTTAATCTAAAATTATAAATTACTTTGAGAAATATTTTTTTTGGAAAAACAATGGAAAGAAAACAAAATTTGTTTTAAAACATTTGAAGTATAAGGTGTAGTAAAAAGAAATCCATTATTTTTCCAATACATGGCTTTAGTAATCTGTATCTCGCGTTATATAAGTGCGATCGGGTTACGCTAGATGGCGTTAGAAAGATAAGATTGTAGGGAATTCTTAATGCCTCACTAGCGCAGCGAGCGTAGTAAGCTTAAAGATTGTGTTGGTAACGAGTTGCCTAGCAGCGTAAAAAAATAATAAAAAAAGAAATATTATATTAAGACAGATCAATAGAGGTGTTCGTCCTGTACGGTCATATAAAATTGTGCTCGTGAAATAAATATTATTGTGCGAGAGCGCACCGCGCGAACAGATTCGAGTGAGAAAACGGCACAAGGTTGATATGATGCACGACAGTGAAGAGAACTCCGTTTCATTTAATTTAACAAAAGAATTTCTTTAATGTATTCAGTTACAAAGTCAAAAGATATAATTAATTAAAGATCAGATTAACAGAATATTAAATGCGGTCACCTTTTCCAAATTGAGCTTGGAATCGCGGTGATGGAAAATCTCGGCGATTTTCCTCGAAGCTTCTCGAAAGTTTCGGTTTATAGCGATTTCACTAAACGGTTAGCACGGCGATTTTACGAAGCGAGATTATGACTCTAAGAACTCTAAGA
>NW_011627623.1:198400-293817 GCF_000204515.1 Acromyrmex echinatior | reverse complement strand
AAATAATTATACATTTTTTTATAAAATATATAATTCTAAAATAATTATATATATTCTCTAAAGATCTTAGCAAAAATAGATTTGTATAAAATTGAAATAATACTTTAAAATTTTTATTTTAGATACATGATTGTTTTATATCTAATTAAATAATGGGTTCAAAATTCAATGCTTACAAAAATTATATTTTTTTAATTGTATGATTATTTTTCATGAATTATTTTTCATGAATTGTATGATTATTTTGCATGAACGCATGCACACTGCAATTATTTTTTAAATTAATTATTATAAGTTATTTTTTTACTCAGTTTTAATTTGGATTTTAATTTATTTGTTGCAGAAGTAATTTTTAAGTAATTCTCCTTTTACATAATTTAGATAAAAGGAGAGTTACTTAAAATTTAGATAAAATAATTATATATTTTTTCTAAAAGAATTATATGCAGGGTTTCATGAATATACGGCCCCACTCATCCCGAGCAAGTAGAGTGGACTAAATTAAGTAGAAAAATCCTCTACCATTTTGTAATATTTGCAATAATTAACGAGATATTAATGTTTAAAGATAGCCGAATACGCGCGTCCGCTCGACTTACTATTGTCAAAGGGACTTTCCGTCGGGAGCATCTAAGCTGAAAGGGCGCGGCTCGCCTGCTAGGCCATTCCCGCTCCTTGCGGCCCGCGCGCTCGGTTGGCCGTACTTTCGGCAATAATAGGTCGGGAGGACGTGCACATTCGGCTATTTTGAAACGTTAATATTTCGTTAATTATTGTGAGCATTACAAAATGGTAGAGGACTTTTCTACTCAGTTTAGTCCACTCTACCTGCTCGGAATGAGTGGGGCCATATATTCTTGACACCCTGTATATATATATATATATATATATCGCATATGGAAAGAAGAGAGGCGAGATCTTTGAGAATCGATACGTCTATCATCTTTGGTTACTCAAAGTTATGACGTAACATTGGAATTTTGTTGAAAAGATTGCTCAAGTACAAAGTATCTTTCATTAAGAGATTGAAGTTTTTTTATTGAACTTTTTTTGCAAGTCAAGAATCATTATATATATTGGCAAACTTTTGCTTATTGATGTACTCGAAATTGTTTTTTTTTTTGTTAACTTCGAAAATCGATCACTAGTTCGTTATCTCGCAAACGATGTGGTTGTCTATTTGTCAGTGTTTCCGATACAAGTCGAAAAGAAAAGAGTCTGATTTGCTCTAGGTTCTTTGTTAGCAAGTTTCGTGTAAATTCGTCACGAAACTTAAATTGGAGCATGATGAAAATTAACAGATAGTTCCTTCTAAAATTTCAAGTTTAAATCTTTTATACATTTTTATTCTTCTGAAATTACGTGTATGTTTTATTCATTATTAAATAGCACTATTTACTTAATGCAATCTACTGTTTCTGCGTTGTGGCATTTTATTTTTGACATGAAAACTGAGATTTCTCAATGTCTTATGTTTTAGAATAATCTTCATTATTTTTTTACTATGTCATGAATCGTGTCGATATTTATGATGTGATACAAAATGGATATATATGCTCACTAAATTTTGCCGGTGGCTTATGTGATAAAATATGAAAAGTCTGTAGACTTGAATTTTCTTTTTATAGAATTAATTTCTCACACACGATGAATTTTAATATAAAAGGATATCAAGAAAAATATCTTAAAACAGATTATCGTATTGAATAAAAGAAAGCAATGTGATATAAAAAAAATAAAAAAGTAGAGTTTTATATTATATATTGTATATTTTTTATTTAATTACATTTAATGAGAGAAAGCAATATGATGTAAAGAATAAAAAAAATAGAGGTTTATATTATATATTTTTAAAGATTTAATTCTGATGTTTTCTTATTGAATACGACTGAACACATATATTAATAAACGTACTTCTTACATTACTATTATAGAATGATTTAACACATGCGGAAATCGTGCTGCAATTATGAAGATAATCATTATTATACGTCTATAAACAGCTTAATCGTAGAAAAAATGATCATAATACGCAACAAGGCATGTTTACAAATATAACTGAAAGCTTACTGAAATTCACTGATATATTCAAATAGAAAAGATGCAAACAGAGAATACACAAGAGAGAGTATATAAAGATTATCTTTTTCTTGATATCATTTTTCTGTTATATTCTCATATTTCAAATATATACACAAATACATGTTATCTGCACTGTACAATGTGGGATGAGACTGTTTATCAAACATAATCAACATTAGATAAGATTTCTCATAATAACGTTGACATACAAGTCAAGGTTTTCTTTCATGCCATTTAAGTTTTAAAAATCTTAATCTCAAGTCTATTACAAGAAAGTACGATAAAATTAAAGAAAAATTGTTTTTCTATTTAAATTATTGAGCAATATATTAATTCGCAACCTATATTTATTTTATTCGAACGAACCTTTTTTTCTGTTTTTTAATTCTCACAAATGCAACAACATATTGCACACTCGTATGTACTACGACATTACGTGATTCGCGACGGTATTCTCTTTGCGCCGCAACGCAATGTTGTTCCACCCGGCTGATTCGCCACCAGCGACGTGGGACATGTATATATTTTTTCTTTTTTTCTTTTTCCACACAACAGATGAAGTTCTTCAGCCTGAAAGTGCGAGACGAGTACATTGCTATTTTACGAAAGATACTACGAAACGCCAATATTTTATCTTGCGTTTTTCTGAAGCCACTGGCTCACCTGTAAAATGCGTACGTGTGCCGCTATAAGAGCTACCTCTCGTGGGATTCATTTGTATCCTTAAGAGACCATGACACATACAGCTTTTCTCAGAGAACAAAAAATGTCTACTTTACCTAAGTTAGCGCAATATGACTACTTTATAAATAATGCTGCATTAACATCATTTGTAAGCTTTCTTACAAATTTGTAAAAGAATCTGAACATCAAATTATGTTATCTAAATAAAATTGATGCCTTTGAGCTACATAATAAATATATAATATTTTAATATTATAGTTGAATCGTTTAAATTATTCATTAAATCACATTTTACTTGAAGTAATTTTATACATACTTTTTTACGATTGCATTTTGCATCGTGTGTAGTCCTAGGATGTTCCGTGATCTACGTGACAGTATATGATACATAAGAGAGCACGTGTTACCACTATATACTCAAAAGGGTAAAAGGATTGAACTTTTTTTCACTTAAAGGAAGAAAAAAGTGTCGAAGGTTTCCATTCCCCAAGAGAAAAAGATACTATAAAGCTACTCTCATAGCAAAACGAAGGCTAAATGAAAAAGATAGAAGAAAGAAAAAGGTGACCATACGGTCAATATACCTCCTCACGTTGAATTTTTATTGGTTCTTTAATGTATCTTCTACAATCATTTAGTTATCTTTAATATTGTTTCTTTTTATGACGTTTATGTAATTCCAATTTGTTCGCATAAGTAATTAACAGATTAAAAATGACCTATCAATACTGATTTAATTATAACGAAAGAAATATATGTACATTTTTTATTTTAGGTATTATTTGTAGTTTATAAATAAATAGATTATTTTTAAATTGAACTACAGATTACTATCAAACTTTCAAGCAGTTTCTCGATGTAATAAAAATAGAATCCTTCCATGATTAATTTATAAAATGGAAGACGACAAGAACTTACTTGATTACATCCACGTAATAAGGGAAGTTTTGTAGGTATCCTAAGGAAGAAGAACGAGAAGGAGAACGATGTCGATAAGGAAAATTAAAATCGTCGAAAGAACTTTGGTGGTTGTCGACTGATTTAGTTCGTTTTTTTCGACATATCGATCGGTATGACACGAATAAAAAAGTTTAATAGCTGTGGGTGAAGTAGGTGGGATCTAAAGAGAAATGACTTCGTATCGTATGTCAGTGTCAAGTTGTGTAAAAAAAATTTGACTATTTAAATTGATTCGTATTCAAAGCCGTCCTCTTCGGGAAAGAAATAGCCTGCTATTTGGTCCCTTTATTCGCGGGAGAAAATCTAGTTGAAGTTTGAATTTTGTATGACTTTTTTATTTTGCATATTACAATTAAAGCACTCGTAAGTCAGAACAAAGAAATTTTCTATTAATTTTATATTTTATACTTGAGAAAGAAAAAGTTACATACATTAATTAAATGATACACTATTCAAAATTGTATAATTATGAATTTAAAAACAAAAGGAAAGAGAGAGAGAGAGAGAGAGAGAGAGAGAGAGAGAGAGAGAAAGGGATAATTTCGTGTATGTAAATGAAATGTTACATGCTAAAAATTTCTCTTGCATTTTTCTATCTTTTTTTAACGAATATATTTAACTTCTCGCTTAATTAAGACGGGTCATTTAATATTGCGTCCGCTAATGATATAAAAATTTTCTCTGAGAAATGAAAAATCTCATTTCTTCTTTTCAAACATTTCACGTTCATCCGCTTGCTTCGAGTTACCCATATAGCCTTGTAAAGTGAATCCTTGTTTACGATGTTAGATATGTACAATAGGATGCCAGATATCGCCGCGAGCGTATATTCATGCCTCGGAGGAAACTGCGGAGATCGGGTGTATCTTTGTCAAAGTATCACCGCAGGGGATAGATGTAGATTAAGCGTGCGTCACTTTTCAATTGAATATTTAACTAGCGTGACTAATTACTTTCAAACAAATGCAAACATTGTCCATAGAGAAGTCATTAAATACAATTTGTATAACTCATATTTGGATTACAGATGTAAAATGTAAATTTAAATAACTGAATATCAAATTTCTTGATGAATGAATATTTCTTTTTATTACACGTTATTTAAAAAAATATGAGGAACGAGACATTATGAGACATTTTGTATAAGATTTTTGTCATCAAATTTGTAGTCTAAAAGACATAGTATGCTTTGAAGATTGGAACATAAATATCTTAAAAATTTTAGTTATTTTCTTCATTATATATTTTAAAATATTTCTAGAAGCTATCGAATTTTAAGTAAAATTATGTAGGAAAGTTTTTTTAATCAATTTGAGAAAGTAGTATTAGCGTATTATATTTCTCGAAGAAATCATAATCACAATTTGATTTAAACGTATATGAAAATACTTTTTAATTAATTGATGTATAACAATAATTATAATGTAAACTAAAATATGAAATATTAAAAAGGATTAAATATCAATAATGTTGCTCTTATTTAATAAAAAAAATATGAAAATGTTGATAAAATTTTTTTTAATATCCATAATGTTAAATTCTTGCTTCTTAATAGCAAATGTAAATGTTTTTATAAAAACATAATTTGCAAGAAAGTAGATTTTCAGTAGATTTTCTCTCATATTATTCGTAATGTTTTAATAATATATATAGTTACAGCGATTCATCTGGTGGCTTAATTAATGAATTACTATCTGTATTCTCCACAAATGCCACCTGCAGATGCAATAGCGTACAGTAAGTGACAATTTAATATCTTTAGTGCAGGATCTCGACACGAGAGAGAACCTAGTAACTGTATTTCACGAAAATGATCGATGGCGCTGCATCGTTACCGCATAAAGCGGTTGTATTTCGTCCTTGCTTGTAGGCTCCAGGGCACGTATCGTAGTTTCGTTAATGCGTGACGTTGTCCTTTGTACATGCATCAATATCTACCATAGTTTATGTCGATACATAGGTACGACACGCTATCCTTTGTCCCTTGACGGGGTAATGTCGCTTTTCGAGTGAGTCGATAGAATATTGAAATTTATTGAAGAGATATGATGCAATTTATTAAAAAATAAATCTTTGGATAATCTGATAAGCGGACGATAATCTGGCGCGCGCGCGGCAGTTAATTTCGTCAGGTTTTAAGCGAGAAATTTGCTTTTTGTTTCTGTATCAATCGCGGATAGTTCAACATGTTCTCGCTCATTCGGAGTGGATAAATTTATCGGTGATTTGAACGAGAGAATTGTGCGCTGGAATTGTACGCTACTCTGAATTATTTCACGACTGATGGCTATTATTTTCGAAATAGCGGTAGAATTTTAATCTAGGTAAAAGTAATCACCACGAGAATCGAAGATAACAAGCGTTAATTAATTGCACATAGTATTAAAGTACTACTGCAAATTTCTATTGAAAAGAATTCAAATATATTAATCGGTATATATTTGCTGAAGATTTATGTAACATCAAAGCGATTGTCTTGTACACATTTGTGCAACATAAATTTTTTTCGTATATTATTTATATCTAGAAAGTTTAATTTAACTTTAATTCCCCAGATTTCTTATCTTCAAGCAATTCTGTTATATATAATATTTTCTGCTTAGTTTTTCGTATCTATAATTAAGAAAATTACTTTATATAATGAGAAAAAGAGAATCAACCAGAGCAATGTAACAAATAAATATTCATTATCTTTTTTCTACATTTTCCTTTTTGTTCTTCTATATTTTATGCGACATGTATAGCTGGCGGGTTTTCGAGACGAATTATCATAAATTTCTCTTAGCCTCTGGCTCCTCTTGTTGCTCGTTAATTTGATGTCTACATGTCTGACAAATTTCTACGAAGAAATTCTAAAAACTCAGTCATGAACACGATCGTAATAATTTAAATGATATATTACACGAACGTTTTAAAAACGTGAGCTGATCTAAATTAATGAGATATATTTTAAAATATAATGAGAGAAAAAATTGGAAAAATTGGAACGTTATGTATTGTGTATTGTGTATGTATATATATATATATATTTACATTCATTATATATTTTAATAGTGACAAAAAAGATTATTGTTCATTAAATTAATATATCCAAGGTACGAAGGATATGTCTGCTATGTTGATTTGAGAATCGCAAAAGATCTTTATTAATGTACAAGACGCTCTGTTACGGACACGAGAGATCAATAGTAGGCGTTACAGGCATTGTTTATGGTGTATTGTTCTAATGTACACCGCCAAGTTTTGGTGATCTTGGTAGAGAAGGCAGAGTTACGAATTTTCTATGGAGCTCGTATAAGATGATTTATTATAGTTTTGAATAATTGATTCTTTACATCTACCGACTCTGTATAATCCTCTTATCAATCCTATTTATAAAAGTATATTTATTTAATAAGTTATAAAAATAGATATACGCAATTTTGAGATATAACAAACATAAAATACAAAGAGCATTCAGCCACAAACAGGATGTTTTTTGCGAATGTCGTATATTTAAAATTCTTACGTTAAAGATACAAATTTTAGATGTTTCGACCTATATCAGGCCATCTTCAGTATACAATATAAATAATATAAAAATAGTTTGCAGTCATAAGATTAAAAGAGTTAAAATAAATAAAAGATCAATGATGCTTAGTCATAAGATTAAAAGAATAAATTAACAATAAATTTTACTTCAATTACAATCTACGCTTGTGTATATTATCGAAAAATTCTTGCTTCTATTTATCTTAATTCGTGATATAATATATTTTGTGTACAAAATATGAAATTTTTACGTTCAATGAATATGGCAATGGACATAAAAAATATATACATTTTATCTGCTCCTATACTTTACTTTTACATCATGTTAATGCATCATGTTCCTGATACATTTACATGATCATGAAAAATCGTGAAATTCTATAGCTATGGCGATAGTTTTTTTACCTTTACCATGCAAAAGCAGCAGTGGATTATTCATATTATGTATGTGTAGCGGAAACGCCTGTTGCGCGACTTATAGTCTCGCTAACGCTTTAAGACGAGAGGCGCCGTTTCACTTATGAAAGTTGTTAGACACGCGACGACATACCGAGGTGTACTGCTAAAATGGGAAAATAGATTTCTTCTTCCAGAGTGACATAAATTTTTTGTGCATCTACAAGTTACTTCCTCAACATTTACACAAAATTATTATATTATATTTTATAAATATTTAGAACTTATAAAATTTTCTAAATTTATAAAATTTATAAAATAAATTTATAATAAAAATGTATAGAATTTTTATATAATAAAAAATCCAAAAAAAAAATATTAAAATACTTTTCAAAATCCTCAGATTTTGTAATCGTTGTATTGATAGATTACACGATTCTATTCAGTGATAAGAAATATAGTAATCGAGAATATATTATAAGTGCGATTGTTTGTTAAAATATTAAGTATTACATTACTTTTTATGTAACACTATAAACATAATAATACAAGTTTTCTTTTTGGTAAAATCTGATCATGAAAATTACATTGTGAAAAATGATGACTAAAGCAACGAAAAATATCAGTTAAAAAATACTGCATACAATTGCCACTAATACTATTGAACGGGGAAAATTCCATTAGTAGAACGTTTTAAAATAGAAATCGGGGAATCATCATTATACTAGAATAAGACTTTACTTAAATAAAGCTTTACTTAAAATTTCCTTGTAAGAGAATGTCCAATATCTTCAAATATTCTTGTTCTAGAATATTCTTATTCTAGAATATCTTAGCTCTCTCCAATATTTAATATAATTTATTCTTTTTTTTTTTAATACCAAATGCACATCACGTTATATCCGATTAATTTGAAATCTGATCATTCATCCATTATGGTCCTTTTTTTGCAATGAATAACGCATCAGATGTCATTTGTTAAATCGCCTATTTGGAGCTTACATTTATGGATATGACGTTAATGCAAGTGGTGCATATGAAATGGACATTGCGTTTACAGGACGTATATCGTTGATCTGCGGACTCAAGGAAATTGTAAAGTGTTGATTCATGCGAATTTTATGAGTTATTTTTCACGATATCGGTTATTTTCCAAGTGCGCGCGAAATAATATGGCACGTGAGCAGGATATTATTATCAGAGAGCTTCCACGCGTGAATATACGATTGCAAGTGAAATCGATACTATGTATATAGATTCAATCAATACTTCTCCTTCAGAGACGTTGGATATATCGCTTCGCATATTTGAATGTTTCGTGAATACTTTCGACATAGACGACAGCTCCCGAAAAATTCAATTTGACGATGACAGCCGCGAAAATATTTTTGTCCGCGTGAAACAGTATTATTCGATAAAAAATGTCAGCAGTGCTACATACATAAAAATTGCATGAACAAAATACGTGGTTGCCCAGTATTAACGATAATCAATATTGCATGCTAGAAATTTAAAATTAATTACGATAAAATAATTTGTGGGGTTTTCCACATTTTTCTTTAATTTTTGAAAGTTTTGGTGGACCACAATACAATAATTAATACTTGTTTCAAACATTGTAGAAATTTAATTAATTACGTTTATTGCAGAGCAATCAAAATATCTCTTTGTAAGAATCTATCGCGCTTCCATTATATTTTTTCTTACATTATAATAATACATAGAAAATAAATTTTTTCAATTTTGTATAGTATTGTATAATAATAGACTCTCGATCGAAAATTGCTTTTCTTAGAATTGTTTGCTGATAGTTCCGGCAAATCTCATCCGCAATTTTTGAACGTACTTTTTTTTATATCATTGCACACATTTCGGGAAGCGAAAAGATCGTCTATCGATCTTGAAAGGAAGGATGTGAAATTCGTTTCTTTATCATTGAGCTCAAGTAAAGGCGTCTTCCTATCGTCCTGCGAATCTTGCACAGTCTGAAGAACAAAGGCAAGATGTTAGACACGGTTGCATCGAGTTTCGATGGAACTGAAGAACGAATAGACCAAGTAAAGAGACAATTGAGAAATACCTATATTCAAAGAATTTGATAGATTTCTTCGTAAGAGTCTTTGTATATGTCATTTCAGAAAATAAAGGGATTTTATTATATCCATGTTTCTTTTTATTTGAAAGTAATTGTTCAATTTGTTAATTACATAATTGCACTACTTGAAAAAATTTGATTCAATTATTTCTGTGATAACTTCCGTCAAACGAAAGAATTATTACATAACGTTGAGAAAATCAAAACTTTATTGGCACATTAACTTATTATTGATTTTGTTGTTAAATAAACAAGAAAATAGAGATTTATACACTTTTTTTTTATAAAAAAAGGCCTCAGGCTAATAGTTGTACTAGAAGTTATAATGTTTTTTTTTGTGGATATATTATGGTACATTGTGTGTTGTTTTATCATACGTTCGTAATATAGAAATAATATATAAAACGTTTTCTAAACTTTCTAACATTCATAATTTCACATGAAATTTAATTCCCATTTTGCGTATATGTTTGATATAGTTAACTAATAATTGTACTTACAGAGATTTTGTGATTAATCAGTATCTGAATCAATAAATATAACAAAAATAGTAAAAACGAAAACAATATATATATATATATATATATTAAATATGAAATCCATTTACTGATTGTAAATATGTATTAAAATAAACATATTCTGTCATATAAAGTATTTTAAAAGTAGTATTGTGAGATGAGTAACTTCCTGATATGCGCAATTCCTGACATTGCTCGGTCATATGACATATACCTAGAGTTCCTTTGATAACTGATCGAGAAAGCCGACATTGATTTATGTTTCATCTAGCCGTATCTGCATAAGCTATTTATTTGAAGATTGATCAAAGGAGCCGTGTAATGGCATTTTGATCAGAACAAAGGGATTTAGAGAATAGAACATCCGGAGAAAATCACGAGTCGTCGAGAGGCGAAATATGATATAACAATTTATGAAATATGATATAACAATTTATTGCTGACCAATACCGAAATAAGAAATAGATTGCTAGAATTTAGTATGGCGCGATACAGAACATTAAACGCTGTATTTCAAGAATTTTTAAGATATACTTAGCGCTGTCTTTTATTTTTAACTACCTTCTCAACGTGTACTTAGAAAAGCGGGTGATTAGCCTTAAGATTGGTAAGATAAATCAAGTGTACTGTGCTATTCTCGAGAAAAGACAAATTGATAGCTTAGTTTTAAGGAATACGTGTTTCGTTAAAAATTTCAATTATTATGAATTTAATCTTTTTTTTTATTTAACTCATTATTACTGAAAATTGCTTTCTAACTATAGATTAGAAAATATATGCTGGATATAAATATATAACAATTAATAATATAACTTTATAACGTACATTGTTGTATTATAATAATGGATTATTACAACTACATTTTAACGTCACGCAACTACATTAAATATAGTAGAAATTTATGGTAGCAAATAATATGTTTCTATCACAGGACAGAGTACTTTACAAAAAGCAGCCGTAATTTTAGTGATAAACGACTTTTGAGTTGCGTAAGAAACTTTTTCTTCAAAACAGTATATTGTCTCGCTGCAATTAATATTTTGTATCAATATATAATTATTAGGTGTTGGAATTAATTCGTAGCGTTTTTTAATGAAAGAATGTTATTTATTTCACATGAGCATTAAAAAATACATTAATGAAAGTACTTCCCATCACTTGTAAAATGCTACGAATTAATTCCAACACCTAATATAATATATAATTTTGTCGAAAAAATTTTATTTTATATGACATGAAATATATTTGCTGTTTTTTAAATAGCTTTATATATTTTGCTTGCGTTTGAATAGGCACCTTTAATAAAAAATTTTAAAATAAAATTTTATTTCTTCAATCAATCATACGTGAATGTTAATTTATTATATGTACGTAGCATAATTTGAATTATTCAATACTTCCTCCTCATCGAGGATGAGAGAGAGAGAGAGAGAGAGAGAGAGAGAGAAACAGAGAGAAAGAATAAAAAATAGAGAGAATAGGACACGATATATTCAAATTGTTTTAAACATCACTACTTTTAATGAATAATTGGATGTGATACAGCAATAGAGCAATAAAAATTGTTTTATTGTATTAAATTATTGATAAACTTTATCTTAAATTATTGAAAAATATATAATTAAATCAAAATTAATAAAAAGAAATCGAAGTTAATAATAAAATTATAAGTTATGATATAAATTTACTTTGACTACACAAGAACTTATTCCATCTTATATTTTACTTCTTATAGAGAAAACGAGTATATATATTTAGTAAGAAACTTGCAGAATCTCTCAGTCTATCTTTGAATAACATACGATATAAAACTTTCTTCATCGAGTATGATTCGATAAAAAAATGAAGTTCCTTTCTCTCTCTTTCTCTCTCTCTCTCTCTCTCTCTCTCTCTCTCTCTCACTCTCTCACTAAATTATCTTTTAAAAACTTATTAGAGTATTACTCAATAAAATATGGTAATAAATTTTCCGTAAGAGCAATTTCTAAATATCGTAAGTATTAAAGATGCTAATTTGTTTCATTACTTATACATACAGAAATACACAATTAAGAATAATTATTTTTCTTAAGAATAACATTTACGTAAATGATCATAACATTGAAATGTATGTTTTTCATATTGTATATTCCATTACATTCAAATTATGAGAAAGAAAAATATTTTCAACATTTTTTAGCAGTATAAATCATTTTTTATATAACTATCCTCTATTATATAAATATTACTATATCGGTATTCTCTTTTCCATTAATGTGTTTTCAAGATTTTGATTTATGAAATTTCTGTTAATTAAAAAGAGTTTAATACAAAATTTTTGGAAATTTAAATTTTTCACAAATTCAAAAGAATTATGTTGAATTTGCTTCTATTTTATACTAAAGTGATAAAAGATTTGTTTATGTTCCAATTTTTAATAAGAGAAACTTGCTATTACAATGATAGTCGAATATTTTCAAACTAATTTTTGAAATAATAAAGATTTTACAACGTATTTCCAATTTCTGGCTTAATCATGGATGCATTTTCGTAATGCTTATATAATTATTTCCAAATAATGTCACATCCTGCCGGAAATGAGGCGTTACCACATAATTGTATTATAAACCGCCGTTATTCGAGGTCTAATGGATAATCATTGGTGGTACGCGGAATTGACTCTCCGGTAATATTTGCATCGCCGCGCAACGCACTCTATATTCTATCAAGCAGTAACGTTTCAACAGAGTGTCATGTTGTTACTTTCCGTTTTGATAATCGAGACATGTTTATAATTACTAGGTTTTTATTGTACATATTTTATGAACAATCTAATCAAATCTTCTATGATACGGAATTGAGTATTATTCTTAATTTATGGTTGACACACATTGACATTCAACATATAATAAGCCTCCTGTATTTCCTTCTTTTAACAAAATCTACCATCCACTTTTAATTGCGAAAATTTAACTTAGATCACAATGTCGCACTTTTAAGAATTTTTGATAACTTCTTAAATATTTCGAATTACATTTATGTGTATATAATTTTCTATTTATAATGATTAAAAAAATATCTCGTAAAATATTAAAACATGGAATTATTCCGTAAATGATAAATAAAAAAGAAAAATCGAGGAAAAGAGCGAATATAAGAATATAAGGAATTTAATGAAGATCGCAATATGCGTATAAAACGAATTGGAACGTTGGAGAAACGTAAAGCCGAGAAATTTTAATATCATTTTAGCTTAGTAACAATAGTTTTTGTAACCTATTTTTCATTGGAGTTTTTAATAAATAGTTACATATATATATATACGTAGCTCTTTATTATATAACGATATTGTGATATTTTCTGGATTCATCGGATATTTCACGTTGTAAAAGAGAAACTCAGATAAACAAGTTCAGTTTTCATATTTTCGCCATGGTGGTTAATTGCGTCTATGTCTGGCTTGTTTAAAAGTGACATTGTCGCGACTAATTAAGTTTGCGCTTCTTTATATGCACGGAAAGGTGTTCCAGTGGATTTTTCGTTTGTGATGAAGTTTAAAAAATGCAGTGATAACCTGTTTAAATGCAAAAAATAATAGATACATTATACTCTTATTATGATAAATTTTATTGTTTCATTTGTAGCGTGCAATAAATGAACCACATTTGCAATGGATGTGTTAGTGTACCAATTATTTAATTTTAATGTTTTCAGATAATACGATATCGAACAATATATACATTTTAAATTAGTCATTTGTATCCTCTAATGGTACATTGTTACCACCGGCATTTGAAAGTTTCATTGGCTTATTTGAATAGTTGAGAGTCCACCATGTAGTTGATTAACCACATATTTAACAAATACAACAGAAATTACTCTGTAAACACAGATTCATAGGTGCATAGATATATTGCAATGAACGCAAATAAGCATACTTTCACAAGTGAACACCTTTTGCGTATTTTGGAATTAAATCTTGCATGAAATGTAAAGACCAATTAAGAACTGAAATGGTCCATAAATTTCTGCAGCTACGCTGCTTTTTAATGAAGAATCCATTTATACCGGCGCTGTACGTGATGCATTATAATATAATTATTAAATACCTAACTACAGCACAGATTGTAGACATGCACAATATTCATATGCGATGCTATTGCTGAAGTTGCAAAATTATCACAGCGATAGTCCTCATTTACGACCACCATTTCTCGAAAGTACCGCATATTTATGATTAATCGAATACCATAATATCGAGGTGAAAATTTTCAACGGATATCGACCAACCCGCACGCATTAAAATTATGAAAATGTATGATAATATCAGTTTTCATTACAATTAAGACTTGATTTGTCCTTTGTATATATGTATGTATATGTGTACATAATTATGTAAAAATATGACCTACTACACTATATATATTCACGCATATATGTATATATTTGTACATATACAATATACACATATATATATATATATATATACAAAATAAATAATTATTTTTATTTGAAATAACAATAAGTATAAAAAATGAAGCAAAATGCATAAATGATCATTTTTGCTTACTGGTTGCATTGATAATCAGACATATTAATGTTATACATTCAATATTTATTAATTGTTCTGAAAGTATCCTAATGAGATTCATGAGATTCATGAAGAATGTTAAATCTAAAGTACCTTTACCCGTTCATTTATGTAAATTCGAATTGTCTGGGAAATGTGCTCGCATAAACGTAACACAATTGCTTGCGATAAGAACGATGGTAGCAGAGACATTATTATATTATTAAGATTTTCATCGTTTCACGGAAAATTGGAGGCGATAAAATTAAGAAAATTGGCCACAGCAATTATTGCATTTGATATTCTCGGATATCACGCATTATTTACGCGATTTTTTAAACCCAATTCTTAAGAATTCACTCTTATCTCTATTCTAACTTCATTCATTTATTTTTATACTAACTGGACGTTTCAAGAATGAAGCGATTTTTCAACCAAACTCTTTTATTAAGTTCACCTTTATCTATCTCTAAACCGACTGGACGATTCAAGAATGAAACGATAATCGAGGATCTGTGTCAAGGGGTCATTCTCGTCTCCATCATCGCAATGCATATTCATCTCATGATTATCTCGCAAGACATCGAGTAATCCGATAATAGTCTTTTAGTTTTAAAAATAACTTCTGCATAAGCCGCAGCTCAATCGTAATAGGGCTACATAATTCTATCATTAAACTTTCTTTAGTCGCGATATTATGCTCGGTTATAACATCGTTTTCGTTGAATGTTAATACGCTCTACAATTCGACTTTGTAACTTTAACTGCTTTCAAAACGATAAACTTGTACCGCACATCTGCTAGAACGAAAATTCACGGTGAGAGGAGCCGAAAATTCGTAAGAAAATCAAGTCGAAAATCAAGTTTGATTCAAAAGTTGAGTACAAACTTTGTGGGAGAGTTCGCATTCATTAAAAGTTATTCATCGTATCAATAGACGCACGTGTTTAAATCTTTAAGATACAAAATTGTGAAATGATTTAAAATTTTATCTTAAGATAATGAATGCAAAATTATATCATTAGGGGCAGCATTTGACATTTTTTGCATAAAGCACAACTTACAAGATGTTTGCAACAATTTTTATTTTTCTTTACGAAACAGCTCTTTTGCCAGTATATCTAAAGTTGAGTTTCCTTGAGGGTATATTACGTGAAATGAAATGTTATAATAAATCACTGTCGGGATATTCTTTGCGCACGAACGCTTACAACTAAAGTATCTCCTTATTTCTATATTCTAGTGCAGATAGTTCTTGCAGATACTGATTTAGAAAATTTATTTTATTATTTGAATTATAAGAGATTATAAGGACATAAAAAGGCTAACTAATTTGTCAAATTTCTTTAAAAAGATTCAAAATTTTATTAAATTATTATATAAATACTTTTTAAAATATTCATAAAATAATATTTATAAAATATTATCATATTTATAAAAATTATTATATAACAAATAAATAATAACAATTTACAACATACATTAAGCAATTTTGTATTCTTTTCTTTATAAAGATTATATATATGTTTTATGTTGTAATATTTATAAAATATTATTAAATTTATAATACTAGAAATTTAAAATGCCTTTAAGATCGAAGCTGGATCTTTATTGCTTTAAATAATTCAGTAATGAATTACTAATATCTTATATATGTATTTGCATACCATGTACTTGTATACCATACTGTACTATATACCATATTGTAATTCATAATATAATCCATAATATAATCCATAATATAATCCATAGTATAATCCATAATATAATCCATAATATAATCCATAATATATACCATATTGTAATCTTTTAGAACTGCGCGCCGAATTGTTTTTCCGGAGTATAAACGCAATTGAAACCACTCTAGTAATCGCGAATTAAATTAACAAGCAATTTTAATAATTTGATGTTACCTTCAAGCAATATAAACCAAGCATCATATCATAAAGATGTTAATATGTTGAAACTCGGTCATTACTTGAATTCGGACTAGGTAATATTTTTCGCAATAAATTTATTAACAGTTTTAACATATTAACATCTTTATAATACAATATGATGCTAGAATCCTTAGTTGCGTTTATAGTCCGGAAAAACAATTCGGTGCGCAGTTCTAAAAGACAATATGGTATATATGCAAGTACATATATAATGTAGAATATTAGTAATTTAAGATTGAATTATTTAAAGCAATGAAGATCCAGCTTCGACCATAATAGGCATTTCTAATATTGATCATGTTTCTCACATATGTGGTCTAAAATAAAAATTCTAATATTGTTTCAATTTATAAAATGATACATTTGTTTGTTAAATTTTGACTCATAAATCTTTTAGGAATATTTATAACATGATATTATGCAACAAATAAACAAATAATAATCATTTAAAACATTAATTAATTTTTTATCCTTTTCTTCTTTTTAAATATTATATATATGTTTCATATTTCTTTAAAATTGAGCGTTCTAAGCATTTACATTGCATGTTTAAAGCAACAATTATAATGAAGAGTGAAGCAACAATGCAAACGTGTCTGAGCGCACATTGTAATGTCTAATAATTATGTATTCCATATGACTCGTCTAAGGGTTTTACTAAATTTAAAGGGAAGGTGAAAGAGAGAGAGCTTGTTGGCAAGATGGATCTTAGCTAGCATTACTAGTGTAACTTCATCAGAAGTAAATGGGCTTTGCCATCACGAAGTAGTTACACTGATAACTGAGAGAGCCGGTGTGCGTGGTCTGAAGAATTACTATCGGTCGTAAAAGGTCGTACGATGATCTTAGATGCTCTAAGTTCACTGTTTGACCATCCACTTTTTCTATGGGGACTAAATGAGGGTCGATGGGTCTTTGTAATGGCAGTTAGGTGAGAGATGATATGAGAAATTTTTTTTTTAATGATACAATAAGAGATTCTTTCGGAAAAAATTGAATGTTATTGGAATTGAAGAATTCTTGTAGGAAAATTAATATTTCTATATATTAATTTTACTTTGTGATCAATGGTAAAATAAAGACATTTTTTTTGTATTGTACAATAATTTTTATATCATCGTAGATACAAATGTGTAAATACACCAAAAAATGTACAAAAAAACGTAAAATATAAATGTTTCAATTATATGTAATATTGCCTATGAGAAAAACTGATTACAAAAAAGAAAGAGAAAGAGAAAGAAAAAATATATTAAATGATATAAGAAAAAAGTAGCTAATTCAGCACCTCAGTTTAATCACTACAGCAAAAAATGAAAGAGGTGGCAACATATGGCAACATTGGAAC
This sequence comes from Acromyrmex echinatior, assembly GCF_000204515.1. The sequence continues at coordinate 275,714 of NW_011627623.1, read as the reverse complement.
GTTACTTTAATATTATTCTCTCTCTTTCTCTCTCTTTCTCTTTGCATTAAATTAAATTACTATTAACTATACATTAAGCCGGTATTTACATTGTTCTTACTTACTCAGCCAATATGTGTCAGTATGACTTTACGTTAATATGAAGAATTATTGCTTTATTTTAGATAATAAGTTACACAGTGAAATATTTTCTAGTTAAAGAAGCTCCATGCATTCTGCGTATAATCATGATTGTACTTACTCCCTGAGTTAAACTTCGTTCCTTAATATTGCCATCTTTCCTTCACGCTGGAAACTATATCGGCCACGAAATATAGATAATTATTTTACAGTGGTTACATGCACGAATAAGTCATATACTTTATCTTGAGGAGAATTTCAAGTAGTATCATTGTCGAAAGAATTTTTCGAACGAGCATTATCAAACGTACTGGAAGAAGCAAAGGAATTCGAAATATATTGCCTCGGCAGTACCAGCTCGCACAAATTGAAATCGATCGAATCTCTGATGGCTACGATAAGGAAATTACGAATACCCTACGTACGCATTTAAAATTTCTTTCAAAATATAAAATTACATTATGGAATTTTTGATTATTCACACAAGGCGCGCATAATATTTGCTTACAATTAAAATAACTTTCTTATAAGACAAAATCAATTTTCCTTAGCTGCCTGATTACACTATAATATTATAACATTCCTTACTGTACGTAAACAATAATTTAAGAATTATTTTCAGCCATCTGTTAAATGCTTGAAATAAAAAAAAAGTTTGACAATATTACAAAAATCTTTCACAAAGTTATGTGACTGCAATTAGCGAACTTCAAGATGACAGTTTATATCGACGTTTGCTCGAAGTCTTTATGATTAACGGAATCTCTATATATGTAGTTTTCTAAGTTTCCAAAAGTTTCGATTTATAGCGAGCGTTATAAACTTAGGGAACACTTTCAGATGGTAAATTAGATTTATATTAGTTTTCAATTAAATACAGGTAAACACAGCAATAATTTAACGCGTAGATCGAACGACGAAATATTTTCGTCTTGAAAGATTTCCCCGACGTAAGGATTACGCGATTTTGAAGCACGATTCGAAACAGGGTCCAACCGAATGTAGCTACGCGCGAATACTGAAGGAACTTGTGGAGCGAGGGCGCCGGCTTGAACCAACCCCTCTTCCCAGCATCCCATGCGGCGCGCGTTCTCTTATCGGACACTCGGGATGATGAGATTTTTGGCTGATAATATCATGAGTTGTTGAGGGAAATGCGCGACAATTGACGGATGATTGTCAGTAGGAAGGATTGGCCTCACAGGTTTGCAGGAGTTAATTGCCTCGACAGCTTTGGTTCTCTATACCATGCTGAAATAGGAGATTTAATTATTCCTGCCTATTTGAAGCCTACCGGACTAATTGGACCTTGCCACAGAGACAACGCGATCCTCAAAGTTTCTCTTCCAATATATCGACATTGTACGAATACATTGTGAGATATTTTTTTTAATTATTATATTGCACACATTGCACTATGATAAAATTTATTATAGATTTTTAATGCAAATTTGAAATAAACATGTTTCACTTCCAAATCCTCATTAGTTTTTACAGAGACACATTATTGGACGGATTTTTATTAACATTTGTATTTGTCTGTTTTTTGGGTAGCTAATTACGAATCCAAAATCAAATTTTAGAAATTTGAAATGATGGGTCCATAATGGCACACAAACTTTTTATATCAGTAACTATTGTACATTTAATGTTAATAATTAATTAAATTAATGTTATACTAATGTTAATATGTGAGTATTATATGTCCCATAATACATTATTTTTAATTTTAAAAATTTTAACTTAAAATTTATAAATTGGGTTAATTTAACGATCCAAAAAACATAAAAAATAAGATCTTGCTAATAATTTTTTTTCTATAGTTATAGAAAATATGGAAGAAGCTTAATGAATTTAATATAATTGATAGCAAGGCTTATAACGATTATAATTTACTCATAAGATGGATCCCGTTTTAATTATATAAGTAGAATAATACAAATTTTAAATTCATTTGACTTATGTAATTCATTATACTTATGTAATTAAAATGAAATTCATCTTACGAACTGTAATTGCTCGTTATAAGCTTTGCTGTCAATTATATTGCGTTGCATTTACACGAGCCTATTTATTTTATATTAATAAATTTATCCGTGTCGTATTAAATGTTGTTGTTTTAATTAATTTTTTCATTTTATAAGAATTACTATAATAAAAAGATAATTTTAATAATGTTTCTATACACAATAAACCACTTTGTTTTAAGAAAAACCACTTACTTTAGTAATTTTTACATATATATATTTTCAAGATTTTTAATATAAAAAACGAACACGTAAAAAATTCTCAATAAATTATATATTATCAATTAAAATGTGCTTAATTAATATTTATGTAAATTTACAGCCTTCTATTTTTATTAGTTTATGCAATAACCTAATTAATTAGAAAAAATTTGTTTTTTCGTTTTAATTTATTTATAACTAAAAGCATATTGTTTAATTAATTAAAATAATAATATAAAAAACAATAGTTTGAATTTTTAAAAGTATAAATTATATCAATATATGTATATTAAGATTTCAATTAAATATCAAAGAAATATTAATAAGATGGAAGTGAAAAAAGTGAGACGTATACGTCGTATTATACCTGTAAGGATTAATTAAAATTTAATTGCTAGAGTTATAAAAATAATTAAATATTTTACGTTGTGTGCTGCAAAGTTATTCGTACGTTTTAATACATGGGAATGGACGAAATAGGATATTAAAAAAAAAATAGAAATTAATGAGCTGGCCAAGGACAAAAATTTTAAGAGTTAAAAGTTAAGTGCCGCTGTCATAGTCAGGATAAGTTTTAAAACGTTCGTGAAATTGTTTATACGGGTGCGTTTTGAGTGCATCTCTAGTGATAATATGCAATCGCAAAAAATAATGTCCTTGACACATTTCGAGCTGTGTTGAATTAGAAATGACAGTGAAATATATTTCTAAAAGTATCTAAACAGTTTTTCTCCATGTGTTATATAACACATTAATAGTTTACTTATGGCGATCTTACACATGAAATTTTTCATAAAATATCATGCTTCGCTTATCTTAGAAATTCTGTCGAAGTATGCAAAACGATTTGCGGTTGTTGCAAAATGTCTATAAAGATATTCATATATCTACTCAAGAAAATAAGGGGGTATAAAATTTTAAAATGCCTTAGGAAATGTTTTTAATTTTACATTTAATATGATGATGATATCAGTACGCTTGAGAGTTTAATGGAATATTATAATATTTTTAATTCAGACATTTATTAAATTCTAGCGTTTTAATAAATTTATTAGGAAACTGAAATCGAACTTTATTGCTTAACTTCGTACAAGTAAAAAAAAAATTACGTGTATAATATTTATTTATTGCTCGCATCAAAATACATTATGTGTATGTGTGTGTGTGTATGTGTGTGCGCGCGCGCGCGCGTGTGTGTGTGTGTGTGTGTGTGTATTCTACTTTATATTTAATAATATTTATAATATTTAATTAAACCCAGTTTCTAATAATTAAAATTGGCTCGTTATTAGATTTACTTTCTATTATTGTAAAAACGCAATTGTAATTATCCATTAATTAATCGACCTTTCTAAGAAAAAGGTAAAAATTCGTCATTATTTATAAAAGTGAATGAACATGTGTCCATATATATGATTACATTATTCATTTACTATGTAATTTCTGTAATTGATAACAAGATTAATTGCTTATGTGATGACGATATGTCGCAACAACCGATTGCTACCTATTATAAATGATCTAAAAGACGATTAATATACCTTAGATTTTTTTATAAATGATAAAAATTAAGAAGGCCGTTACTTTCAATTCTAAAAACATTTAATTAATTTTTCAAGTAAAATAATAAATCAATATTATTTTTAATAAACTTTATTTTATAACAAAATTTTAACTTAAAGATAAATACAAGAATAGGTATTAGTTGAAATTAATCAATTTGCAGCAAAAAGTAAAAGAATTTCATGAGTGAGATATCATGTATTTTACTAGAAATTTATAATTGCGAAAAAGATTTTTAACATTACGAATTAATTCCAATACCTAATATATATATATATATATATCACGTAGTGAAATACAGGTACGTTCGCATGCACTTTGAAATCGTCGATAAAGAGTAAGTGATATATGTACGATTAAATATTTCACAGACGTGAAATATATACGTATGGAAATAAAGATCAAAGGCTATCAGCTTCAATACGTCTTGCTCTTTCTGTAACTCTCAATTCACAGAGACTTAAGTCGGTTTTGCAACTCCCACCGTCACAGAGAATTGCATGTTGAAATTTCTTCAAGCATTATAAGAAATGATTACCCGTAAAGATTTATGACACTAGCGATGCATTTTTATTTCGCTTTATAACCGCGCGATGCGGTATACTTGCGCGCACACCTCGTCGCGAATTTCGTTCAACAACGTCGTTCCGTCAGTTGCAACAGGCTTTGAAGTCGTATTACGATAAATAGTCTTTGCATTGGACGGCAAAAATAATGGACAATTTATTATTGCTGTACATTTCCTCGTGATTTTTTTCTGTATTTTATGACCTGCAACACTAACATGTTCGTTACTTTACGAAAAAATTATGTATGTCGAACAACAGGCTGTTATTTTTTTCACAAATATTACCGTCCGTTCGGTTGGCAAACGCAGGGCAATTTCAAAATTTTGAAATTGTACCGTGAATAAAAAAAAGCAAGCAAGATCAAGCGTATATCAAATTGTCAGTTAGAACTGACCTTTGCGCATACAGTTTTGCATATCGGGGAAAATGGTTCTCTCGGTTGAATTCTACTTTTGTTCGGTAGTACTTCCCCTTTATCACCCAATAAAAAAGAGCGGTCCTCCGTATCATAAAATACAAGGCAATACAAAAACATTTTTCCTCGTTTTTGTACCGTCGTATTCATAAATATTGTGAGTTAAAAATGCTTTAGCATTAATCTCAATGTTATACACATAAAAACAAAGAGTTCTGTTAAACGGAATTCGTATGATTCACGTGTCTTAACCGCGATGGCAATGTCCTAAGCGATCCTAAGAGCACTTCTATAAACGTAGGAATTATAATTACTGCAAAAAGTGGCAAAAAAGTTCGCCAAAGCTCTTGTCACATTTTAAAGGCCATTGCTTTGTGGTAACTTTTCTTTCTTTGTTTCGACAATAAAGAACCTTCGTGAACCTCATGAACTCGTTTGCTGCTTCAGCGAAGCTATTTGGTTACAGTGAAACATTCACAACCTTATATAGTGCACTCGTCCGTATTTTTGCACGTATTTCCGTAAATGAAGTTTGGCTTAAGCTAACTTTCAACATTTTGTCTATCGAAAAATGCTTGCAGCAAAGCTAAATTGTGTTAAAGAGTGTAAAATTAACCTTCTTGCAATTTGTATATTATTTTTATTTAATCAACTTTTAGAAAAACATTTTATTTATAAGTAAGATTTTTTAAATATACATATTGTTTTCAATATTTATGCATAATAATTGATATATTATTTACTGCTTTATTTTAACATAAATTATATGAATATAATAACGAAATTGTCGATCAAAATTATAAAACATAAATTACGCTGAAATATCTTTTTAATCCATTCGCATAAAAAATTATTTAACTTAGAGGAAAAAAATTGTATTAATTATTATATAACATTTTAAGAGTCTGGTTTTATGTGAACATTAATAATTAAAATATAAAATATGAAATATTTTATTTCTATGTTCATGTGAAACTGATTACTCTCTAGAAAAAATGTCATATATATCTAATATTGTACACTATATTAACATACAAATTTTTGTCAGAGTGCCGAATTTATGTCAAAGTTTGTTTAACTGTACTGATAAAACGCTATTCGGATACATTTTCAAATTGGATCATTTTCTGTCAAGAGCGATGTTATATACCTTTGATGGACGCGAAGGCGAAATACGCGGTTTACACGATGATTCATCGTAGGTAAGGTTTATCCGGTGTTCCGTAGAATCACGAGCATTTCTCAAGAGAACTCGAGATAAATTGAACAAGTTTCTTCGAGGGAGCACCAGCTACGTTATTTCTCATATTACGAGGAGCAAGGAGTGCCTCCGTTTTCATCGTGTTATTGTTGTCGTTTCTCTACCCTTGAATGCATAGCTAATAAGACTTTTGTTAAGTATTGGAAGACAATTGTCATACCTGTCAGTATTTCCGTTTTCCTTTATTCTTTGCATTTCCCTGGACTAAAGTTTATTTCAAGACCAAATTTACTGAGGCTGATCGGTTACTAATGGCGATTTTATGTTAGTTTGTTCTCTCAAATTTTATTTGACTTCTAATATTCCAAATATTTAAGTCTGATTTATTCTCTATGCGAATAAATCTCCCGTCTCTATTTATTTAATATCTATCTATCTACATCTACATCAATCTGAACATATACTTATTTTATTTACATCATTGACTTAATGTTTATTCGCTAGAACGAACGTTTACAAATCGCCTGGGAATTTGAAATAGGTCATTAAATAAATATTAGCATTACGTAGATTAATCAAGTTTTTGCGGAAATTTTTCTAGGTATTACGCTTGGATCGTTTTTAATTTTTGTGAATATCAAAGTTTATATGCTGAGTAAATGCTTTCTGGACTTTCAATTATGAAAGTATCATTTAACAGGAAAACAAAACTTATCGTCGTTTGTATAATTTTATTCCGAATAATTCTCCTGAGATGTTCTTGCGTAACTTGGAGGTAATTTCATCTGCGCATCTATATTTTAGTATGAAATACCGTAAGCTTCGGCATCTCATTCGAGTTATCGCCATATAGATATCATCGGGAAATCTTAATCAAATAGGTAATTCACTTTGAAGTTGTGTTGACGTTCGTATATTACTAATATTATATTAATATCCATGAAACCGTGTCTCATACGCTCAGCTCCCTAGACATGCATTTTATTTCGTGTCCTATCTCGTTAGTTTGCGTACCTCTTTAAAAAGAAAAAAAAAGAGAAGGGAAAAAGGGAGTAAAGTTTACAGTTGTAACCAACAAGGGTAGATGAACGAAACGCTAGCAGTACAGGCGTTGCTTGGTAATGTAAAATTACGCCGGATGGAATGACGAGCCAACACTCTAACGAGAATCCAACCGTACAATTCGAATTCGTTCAGTGTTCGTTTATTAGTGGCAAAATTTCCTGCAGAAAATCGAAATGCGCTTTAAAATCTTGGTACGTCCAAATATGTTCAGTTACGTCCACAGAAATATTAGAACCGAGACGAAATCAGATAGCAAATCGTAAGATATAATGACGTTGCGAGTCCGATGTGATTTTATCTTCTCCATAAATGGATTAAAATAATTTAGCGGAACTCTGAATTGCGTCATGCAGTACATTTCGCCTGTCGGCAATAACTCCCTCTTTCTCTTTTTATCTCTTTCTGTATCTCTCATGACAGTTCGGAAACTACGAGAATTGACTCCATGCTTTACTTCTCGCTTGTAAATTTATTGCGCTTTTAAATTGAAGCCCTTATTGGCAAAAGTTTGAAATTTACGATAGCACACATTTCGTTATGAACGTCATTAACTTTTATATGTGAAAGATACGCGAACAATGACTGAAGCACACGCTGCTTCTTCTAATTTGAATCAAACGAATTTCTGCTCGTTTTTAGCTGTAATCTCTCGATAGAACATTTCTCAATGCATTTCCCAAGCATATCATTATGCACTGCTAGAAGGAAATAGAGAGGGTGAAATACAAGCGTCAATTATCGACTATGTTAAACGAAGCGTGTAGCAGCTGTTTAAATTTCACGGCAAAAGGGAAAACCCTGTTAGTTAGGTATATGTATGGACAGTTTAATACTAAATTTGTACCTTGTACTTTATAGGGTGCTTGATTGTTAGATGTTACATTGATGATGGTAATCTCGTGCGATAATTGTTTGTTCCAAATTGTCTATGAGTTTATTATCTGAATCATATTACGTGCATAGTATATAAATTTTTAAAAGCAAGTCCGCGAACTATTTTCAAACGTAAAATATGACGCAATGGAGAAAAATAAACGTGTTTTAAAAATAACGCCGAGATATTTCCCTTCTCTACATAATGTTTTAACGAGAAAAACTCAAAAGGGATTGTATTGTTTTTATGTGTTATATTAATCATTTTGGTTTGCAAAATGTATATTGTATTCTCCTTTGTCTTTATTTCCAATTTAAGAATACAAAAATTTGTAGTAAAAAAAAAATAAAAAATACTTTTTGTAGAATGAATACATTTGTAGGATTTTATTTATGTATATGATATAATATATGTAATGTTTCTATCGATTTTCTTTTTCCTCTTTTTCTTATTATAATACAAAACATTTATCGTATCAAATACAAAAATATTCATTATATTTTTCTTTAATGTACATGATTTCTAAATCTGATTTATTCTCTCTTGTAACAATGTTTGTTGATAATCCTTAAAGTTATTACTTGTAAATTTCGTTCTATTTTTATGTGCGATGATGCTTTTCAAACGTAATCAGCGCGTAATGTCAACATACGTATTCCGACGTCAATAAAGAGACACAATTTTCTTCTCTCTATGTTTTGACTTCTATAATATCATTCATTTGAAATTCCAATGTTTTGACAATTTATTTTGAGTGTGACGAAAACTATTGTGGAGACGTCTTGAACGTTATTCTTGAGTACGGTAGTTTTTATAGTTATACATTACAGTGAAGAGGACTTTGTGGATTTAGTTATCATCAAACTGTAGAGGAACTGTAGAAGAATAAGCATATAAAAACCTAATTTTAACTGAATAATATTATGTTACGATGATTAACGATGTTGTTATTTTTATTAAAATCGATTTTGCGTTAAGAATAATTTTATAAATATAAACTTCATAATTTCTTTAAGAAATAAAAAATTATATAAAATACACACACATACAAAGTATATGAATAGGTTTATTACGTATAATACTTTGGTAAGAAAAAATAAAATATATACTGAAAAAAATTTTAAGAATTTTATTAAATATTTGTTTGAATAGTACTAACGAAATGTTTACTGAATATAAATACACACATATATATATATATATATATATATATATGTATAAATATAAATATAAATATATATTTATTTAATTTAAGCACAATTTTTTAAATTTTAAGTAAATGTTTATTTACTATAAATATTAGTTCTATTTACAACAAGTATTTAATTAAATTTAGTGAATTTTTTTCAGTGTAATATACGCTTATTAAGATTGAGAAATGCTGATTATTATATGAATTCTACTTCATTGCTATGCAGAGAACGTTTCAATCGAAATCGAGACGCAGTTTCGTTGCTCCTTGCGTTTATTGTTTTCCACCTCTATTTTCTCATACAAATTGGTGAGTATTATGAATATTGCAAATTCAGCGAAAGAGATGATTGCAAGCCTCTAAAATTCATCTCAATACATTTTGTTCAAAGAATATTACCCAGATTTGATAGAAAATCGATAATTCGGGGAGCTTCAGGAAGTGATCATAATTAGCTTTATTAAATATTAATTCCCTAACCACAATTTCCCATTATGTATTATTTTACCTTTGGTTCATATTAATTGCTATATGTTCAATCCTTTAATTACATTATTAATTGCTATATACTAAATTATTTGTTGCTCAATCGGAACTAGAATATTATTTAAAAATATCGATTAGGATAAAGCATTGAATTTAAATTGGTATCTGAGAATTTTGAATTCAACAATAATCGACATTTTAAAATAGCTCTAATAGTACTTCGAATTTCTTCAAAATTAATTTACTAGTAGTGTCTATATTATTAATAGTACAAATTATTATTAAATATCTATACTAAAAGAATTGCGCTTGATTAAAATATAATTTACTTCTTTAATATGATAATAGAAGATAAGAGATGAAAAATATAAAAGATGGAACGTACTCATTTTTTTATATTAAACCAAATAAAACGTCGAAATTTAAAATTATTGCACGCAACGTAGTTATTCTTGCACTGCTTTTGTAATTGCTTCTATACGTCTCCAAGATATATAACACAGTCGTGGTCTCTATCCTCCCGTTCGCTGTTAACGAATGTTACGGGCCTCAGTGGAGCGAGACCTCGCCCTCGGACGCGCAATTCCGGTTGATATGCAACATATGCATGCCACGAAATACGCCGCAGCATATATCCGTCTATGTGCTCTCTTGCCTTTGTAATTGAAGTGTTCCAGCGTTGACACGCTGGCTATGTCCTGAAATAATTCCAAGTATTTATAAGTACAATTATATTACAATTTATCTTTTAATAGGGACGCTTGTATAAACATTGTCATTCTTTTGCGAACATACAAAACCACCTGTTTGAAAATTTATTTTTTCTGATATATTTACAATTCAATGTGAATTTATACTAATGTAATTTATATAAACGAATTGATTAATACAAATCTTTTTTATACAAATTTAGGATGACTTTTTATTTAAAATATTTATATCGATATTTATATATTCCTATGTGAGATATAGAGTTTGATTAATAATAGGGAAATAGTTAAATTATTTGGAGAACAATAAATTCTAAGGGCGATTTAAAAAATCAATGTATAAAATTTATATATGCCATATGCATCAAGAAATTACAAACTTTATATATGATTTAGTTGAAATGTGCCGGTATCAGTTTGTTTTATACCTTATGTCAGTGTGGATGAAACTAAATATATACGGTCGTAATTCATTTACGGATATAAATAGCAGCGTAAAAAGTGTGTGCTTTGCATTTTTAGTCAAAACTGTGAAAGATATTGCACATTTTACTAGAATTTCTACGTAGATTGCGACATATAAATCAACCTTTTTGTTGAAACAAATATGAATCGGGAAAGAAATTAACACCTATATAAAAATTCACTCGTGAAATTCTATTTAGCAAATTTTCTATTACTTTTTCAAATATTATTTTATATTGAAGAGAATATGTTTATTCGCATTTTTTCTGCCTCATTTTGCTAATATATAATAAAAAATGTAAATTTAGAGTATTAATACGTAACTTGAATTTAAATACTGCAAACGATGATATTATTTTTATATTAGTTAAAATATTTTTGTATATTACTGATGTCCAGAAAATGGCATATGTAATAAAAGATAAAAATTTAAAATAAAATATTTTATAAAACCAAACGAGACGTAAACAATTTTAAATTGCAACGTTGCAACTGCTTCAAATTGCAGCATATAAAAGTTCATAATAAAACTGATCTTGTCGAAGATAGAAATTGCGTTTATGATTGTGATGTAAACGTGAAATAAAGTTCATAGAACACTTTGACGATTTCAGATAAGTTTATTATAAAATTTGGCCTAAAGAAATATTTTATTTACAAGCTCTTTGTAAAGCTTTTCACACTTTGACTGCGCGAGACATTTGTTCTGTTATTTCAGTTTCAATGTCCAGTGTCAGACATTTCAGTCGAATATTCTGAAACAGTTTCGGCGGATGTTGTTCAGTGTAGCGTAAATATACGGTGCAATGGATTTACGACGCGGCGTACATAAGCGGATTTTACATATGAACATTAATTACGACTAATTACCGTACAAGTTGTTATGATAATAACATGTAAATGTAATTATTGACAAGTGCTATTTACCAAAGCAATAAATACAAAAATCGCTGTTAAACAAGTACATTAGTCCATATTTTTAGTTACATCCTCTACACATGATTCTCTTTTATTAATACGTAATCGTTTTCATATAATGAGCGATTGTTTATTGTTTCATTGATAACTAAAGCAAAAACAAATGATAAATATCAGGCATTTGACAGAATCGTGTGTAAAAAACAGGTTCTCTGAATTTGATAGAACGAATCCACGATTAATTCTAACGATTGATGGATACAGTTGAGCGAAATTCGTTAGTCTTTCTTATCGTAAATCTCTGTTCCATTTGAGTGAGATTTTATTGGTTAAAATTACGATATCTTATCTAACATCAGAACAGAAAGATTTTTATTTTGTAAAAATTTCTAAGAATCTACAATAAGATATTTGATAGTTGCATTAATCCAGACTGTTATGAAATTGATTGAGGAAATTATACCATACGATGAAATTGATATCCATTGATATTCTGTTTGCGTCTACTGCAGCGGCACTGTTGTAATTAATTACTATAATTTCTGTATGTCCCTCGTGCATGATTTCCAGCTCACATGATGATTGCCATTTGGGCAGTCAGTGTATCTGTTGCTGGTCAAATCTGCCATCAGAATGTCATCTATTGCGCATCGCCGTAATCAACTTCATCAAATCAGTTGCAGTGGATTATGTCCCATCGATTAAATTTAATTTGGGTCAGATTGATGCTCCCGATGTCAATGGCAGAATCTGGAATTGCACGTCTATAGCTGGAATGTATTTTATTTTTTGATTTGATCTTTCGCACAATTTATAGTGTTTGATCATATCGTTCGGTGTTTTCTCTTCGTTCAGTTTCAATCACCATTTCAGCGTCATGCTTGATGGATATCCATGAATGATATGGGCGGCAGAAATCTTTTATTGGTTGAGACGTTCCGTTTGTTACCAGGAAATATAAGTGTCACTGCTTCAAGATTATCTAAGTCGTTGTAGATAACTCACGCTATAGAACACGCACGGATCAATAAGACTGAAACCGTGGAGGATAATGGTTGATGGTTAATCGAGGTGATTACATAGCTTAAAGGCTTTACGATTAAGATACGCTGGCGTGACACGTGCTTCGAACACAGAGAATCGATAAACATCGCGATTCCTATTAGCGCAAGGTTCCAGCCGTCTATGTATCATGCCCATCTAGAAGTGGGTGTAAGTGGGGAATAGCTTTAACCATCTGATCATTCGGCTCATTCGCGATTTATCTTCAGTACCGTTTTATTCGTCGTGCTTAGATAAACGTACGCGAAGTTGTTGTATACGTACCGATAATCAAGAAAAATCCAAGCCTCGACTTTGTGGAATTGGAAAAACCTCAGTCGAGACAGGTAAACTTCGGTATTAAGATAAATGCTGTGATACGAAGGAAACGTGCGTGGGTTGCCATTCCAATTAAATATCTTTTGTATATAAATCTACAGTAAATAGTTTATTAAAAGCTAAACATTAATGCTATATATTATGTCTCTTATCCATATACATTTTTATGATAAAGTAGTTAAAGTAGACTAATATTAAGTAATAATTGGATATTAAAGATCGATAATTTATAATTTTAATTAAATATTTTATTAATAGTATATATAAATATATACAAACATAGATAATTTTATGGAATTTTAAAAAGTATTTATTAATTCGAAATATGTAATTCGTAATATGAATATTTAAAAAATGGTTTTCTTAATCAATAAAATTTTATATGAGAGGAAAAATTATTTATTTTACATTACGAATTTTTTCTGCATGCTACTTGTAAAAAATCATATTTATGTATTATATCTAATAAATCATTACATAAAAAGAATTATATAAAAAGGATATTTCATATATATTACTAATATACATTAAAAATAATTATTTGTTAAAAGAATAGCTTGCAATATAAATTCAATTGTGATAAAAAGTGATCAGTATGGCAATACTTGAAACCGGTACACAGAAAATATATATAAATTATACATTTGTCATAATTTTATGCACGGACTTTTCGACAGAAAATGCTAAGTTCCATGAGAGTGATTGCAATTTGACCACTTGATATTTCTGCTTTATGTCAGGCGTAAAATATTTCATCATCGTAGTGCTGTCCGTAAGCTCCATCAAATAGAGTTACATAGTTGTGCACGACGGTGGTCGTAGAGTGAAAATGACAAGTGATGTGCCAGAAGCTAATAGAACTGCTCGACACCGACGTAGATATAGACGCATATGCGAAGGTGTCCTCATTTTCAATATTACTCTTCGATATAGCAAATTCATAATTGGTACTCCACCCATCGTTATAATAGCGATTATATATCCACTTATTACTTAATTAATATAACACTTGTAGTAGTCGGAGTCAACGTCGTGATAATTAGATGTACAACTGAAGGTGATTGTTGCAAGCGGCATTAAGCATCACTTAGCACGAGATCTAATCAATGTTTATTAAACGTGACTTGTTTTTCATAAGTGAATGTTTAAAGAATGACTGCACATATTCCGTGGCTACGAGTTATGTAAATATTATAAATTTTAATTAAGTAAATATATCGACTTCCTTCTCTTATCATTACGTTTCGTCTTCTTAAAACAATTCAAGTATTTATCTAATTGCAAAACAATTATTCATGTGCAATACTGCAATATTCAAGTCTCAAGCAAAATAAATAGAAATCCATTGAATAAATTCTGTATTCAATTAATTTATAACATAAACATTTAATCACAGCAAAGACATTTAAACACGAGATACTTGATCAATTTATTTTTGCATATATATTAATCGATTTAATAAAATTAATTTGTACATATCGAAAACATACATATTACAGGTCCCACAATCACAATATTCTAATAGAATATTTTGAAAGTAAAGTATAGAGCAAAACTCTAATATGAAAATGTCAAGGCCGCAGTAGTTTTTGAAGTATACCTGAACAATAAAACCGATAATATCGCATTCCGAGAAATTCGCGTGTTGAGGCCCGTAGTTACACAGACACGTGTTGCTAAGAAATGACAAACTAGTTCGTGTACTATGTAATATTACGAAATATCTATGTAACAGAAACAAAAAATAAAAATTGTATCAATAAGTTATATACGTAGTCTTTAGAAAGACAATGATCGGAAATAACAAAGTAAGATTTATAACAATAAAATAACTTAGCAGTAAGATGTAATAATTTGATCACAGCCAACACTTTCGCTAAAAATTGTAATCAATTCAAGTTTCTTGTATCTTAAAGAATGCCGACGAAACGGCTATTAAAGATAACTCTTCCTAGCAATTAGAGGATAAATAGAGCTAAAAATTGAAAGGAAGGTACGAGGACAAATCAGTCAGTTAATCAGTTAGTTAGTCATCAGTTAATTACACGAGTATTACGTAAATTGTATAAAAGATTAACACAAGAAGTATATAGAAATAAACTTTATTAAGATTAAAACAAGTTAGTTCATTTCTGAATTTTCGCGGAAAGTCCCATCGCGTAAAAATTCTATGCGATATTACTGTTATCTTTAAACGATTATAATTAAAAAAACTATTGTATGATTATAATTAAAAAACCTCGATATTTTTATATTCGAATTTTTTTTGCTTTATCTTTGAGATACGCTAGTAAAATATTGTATGATAATGTGAAATATTCCGTATATAGATTATACACACACACACACACACACACACACACACACACACACACAGTGAATGCAAAAAGTATTCGTACAAAGAAAATATTTTTTTAAAAAATTAGTTTTAAAAAGTAAATATTATCCAACGAGAAAAATGAGTCATCGAATCGATGTCGAATCGATATCGATATGATTTCAATATCAATTTAACGTCGATTCGACGTTTATTGATGATCGTTTCTTGCCGAATAATTAACAATTTATTCATAAAAAATAAAATAGACTGTATATTTCTTAAAATTTATATATCAAAAAGATGTGCATTAATTACAAAAAATATATCATCTGAAAAATAAGCAAAAATTAAAAATTGTATTGTTTAGATGCTTAAAAAGTATTTGTGTACATACGAATTAATTCCAACACCTAATATATATATATAATATATATATATATGTGTGTGTATATTTATTCATTTTAAATGTTACACACAGCAATCAACAATCTTTTGTTTTTGCATTATAGATTTCCATCAAATTGCATAATGTTGCTCGACATTTCATCGATAAACTTGTTTTGCGTCGCGTTGTCGTGTGCATCTATTTTCGTGTGACAGAGTCCCAGTCTGATCAGCATGTTACATATTCCAAGCGACGTGCACAGTCGGAATGGAAATTGTATCAGGCGATTAAGGTGCGTGAAAGGAGCAAGGATACCTCTTTCCAAGGACAGACTACTTATTGATGCTGGGGGGTAACCGTGTATCTCGTCGCTGCGCCAGAAAATAGTTATGCAATTCCTCTCGGATTTCATTGTTGAATTCCTACATGAAGCACTACACAAATCAAAACTGATGTAATATTAGTAGCAAAAAGCGTGGAAGTGAAATATTTGTGTCCGTATAAAACAATGTTAATTTGTCATATATTCGATACCACAACATGCCGTTTCCTCGTTCACTGATTACCTTGAAATCGTTATTGGCTTTACGCAAATCGCGTGGCTGGTGACCATTATGAGAATAAATGTGAATATTCAGTTTCAATTTTAATTTCACAGTCCATAATCATTCACCGATATCCTCCGATGGAAATTGCGACTGATATAACGAGGTCTTTTAATTCAGACGATTTAAATGTACATTGCAGTTAAAAAGATAAATTGACATTAAAATCTCAAATACAAATTACATCTTTTGTCTTTGTGAATAGGCGAATATTAGCGATAGTTATGTCATTTCTTATGACTATTTCTATATTTTTATTTTTATTTTATGATTCTATTTCTCTCTATATTTTAATTTTATTTTTCGAAGGAGTTGTTCATCTTTACAAGTGAATTTATCGACGAAATTGATAAATATCCGACAAAAATTAATATTTTACATTGACTGAATCATGACGATTGATAAAACCGAGATGTCGAGAGAATTCGTGAAAGTGCCAACCCCGAATTTCGAACCATCGGAACGATGGCGAATTATGAAGAACATTCTAGTGATTAGTTGCGCTTTTATGGTGAATTTTACTGCTTTTATGGGAGCCTCGAACTTACAGAGCTCTGTCAACGCAGATCAATCGCTAGGCACATTCACATTGTCGGCAATTTATGGTAGTCTACTCTTCAGCAACATTTTGTTACCCGCTTTAATTATAAGGTAAAGTAATTTTTCTTATATATTTTTATTTGCACCATGGTGTAATAATTAATTTCGTGTAAGTCGAAAATCAATGTACGACTTGATATAATAATGTAGTTAAAGACTATTCTGATTGCCGATATTTTGCATCTCAGCTAAATGGAGAACTCTTGTCAAATCCGATTGCTGTTACTTGTTATCGCGGTAGAATGAATAGAAAGTTTATGTGTGTATGTGGGAAATGTATATCGTCAATTATGGTAGACGCCGGAAATGTTCGATGTGTTTCCTATATGTGAGGAACTAACAAACAGCTAGAGTTCTACACACAATCCCACGGCACTAAACTTTATTACGCGTTGTCGTTTTCACCTTGGCCCGGAATTACGTTACATGGAATCCCCGTGGGTTCGAGTATTAGACAAGAGTGAAATGAATATATCTGGATATTTGCGCGAGGATTCAGTATGACATCTTCATAGTCAACATAAGATAAAGCGAAAAGCCTTTAATATACTGTATTTACTAAAATTTAATATACTGTATTTACTTTAATTACTAAAAAGTAATTTTACAAAAAAAAAAGAAGGATGTATAAACATATATGGATATTACATATTTCATATATGATTATACATGTTTATGAATATTTGTGTATGTTTATTACATATTTATACATATTCATGTATGGAACAATTTTTTTTTATAAGAATAATATATAATTTGTATTTATGTAATTTTGTTCCAGCTGGTTAGGATGCAAGTGGACAATGTCGGTTTCTATATTGGCTTACATGCCTTTTATAGCTTCGCAGTTTTATCCTAAATTTTATACTATGATTCCCGCTGGATTGTTAGTCGGATTAGGCGGTGGGCCACTTTGGTGCGCAAAATGTACTTATTTAACTGTGGTAGCAGAAGCTTATTCGACCGTTTCAGATATAGACGTGGATGTCCTTGTTACAAGATTTTTTGGTCTTTTTTTCATGTTTTATCAAATGGCACAAGTATGGGGAAATCTTATATCTTCAGCAGGTGGGTCATTGTATAGATATACTTATGGACATATGTGATGCTCAAATTTATATTTCACGGATCAAATGTGTTGAAAAAATTGTTATTAGCATATTATTTGTGTCTATTTTCGACTTGGACAACATTTCGTTTGTTAAATGTTAATTTTGATGACGTAAGAATGAATCTGTAATTGCTTTGGGATGTTTTAAAGCGTGAAATAAAAGTTGCCGTTCTGAATACTAACGAACTAGACAAGAATTTTATTGTCGACTGGTATATGTAAATATTTAAAAATTTCCATAATTATTTTATAAATTTAGTATACATTGATTGAAGACTATATTAAGAAATATCCAAGAATATATAATATATTTTATGACATTATTTATAATAATAGTGATCGGTATCTAACATAGCTTTAATAGCTTAGTTTATTATTTATATAATTTATAAATTTAATTTATTATATTATATTTAATTCAATTTGTTTGCTTTGCTAGAATATGAAAAAAACTATGATTAATCTACCAAAAATAATATAAAAAAAACAAGCAACTTTTTTGAAGTAAAAAACTTAATGCTAAGAATTATTTCTTAGCTTTTCAAGATAAAATATATCCTTGCTACAATTGTTTAATTACCTCTTATTTTAAGATAAAATTATAAACGACTATGAAATCACGAACCGGAATGAAGTGACGCAAAAAAACTTCGTCTGCAGTCCGCGCAATCTTTGCGGAAGCGTATATGAATGCGTTGCTGCTAAGCTATAAAAACGCGAGCGCCGATGAAAACGAAATTAAGTTTCTACTACCGCGAATCATGAGATTATAAAACAATGACACAGACTGCGCAGTAACTAGAGTTTGGTCGGGCATTTTAATGACCATATTTTGTTTCAATGAAACATATATTTCAGTATACTTATTCATGAGAACAATTATCGGTATAATAATTGATAGTATCTCTATTTTTGTAATTGTGTCACCCTTGTGTCTTTCATAATTTTTTAATGCGTCAAATTCAGTGGCGAGTATATTTTCGCAGAAATAATTTTGTAATTATAATATTTTCTTTATTTTTTCATTAACGTTTCTCTTATAGTTCTTTCATATGGAATTGACACGATTGTCTCAAATGTCACCCTGAACAGTAGCGTTGTGGCCAAAATTTGCGGGGCCAATTTCTGTGGGGTATCTGAGGAAAATGAAAATCCAAATTTACAACGACCTCCAATAGAACGAATATATCTTATTTCTGGAATTTATTTAGGCTGTATGATATTAGCTTGTCTAATAATCGCGTTTGCCGTTGATCCTTTATCCAGGTACATCTTACGTTTATAATTTGCGATTTTCATTGTCAGAAATATAAATATTATAAAATATTTATATTATTTATTTAAATTTATATATATATATATATATACTCTCACTAAGGAGTAACATAAATGTTAGTTATAATTTCCCACTCCATCAATATAACTATATAATACAGTGCGTCATATTAGAATTATATTGTTAAGAAAAATTGTAACCAACAGAGTCATATTACTGTTAGTTATATTTGCTGAGTATAAGAAATTTCTTACGCTGGAATTTATGTCCATCTTATAGATACGACAGAAATAGAGCCCGCTTAGTGAAAGGATCGTCCGGATTCAAGTTCTTGACCGTGACATTAAAACTACTAAAAGAGAAGAATCAACTTTTAATATTGCCGATAACGTTGTTTATTGGGGCTGAGCAAGCGTTTTTATTTGCCGATTATAACGCAGTTAGTAAGCTATATATAAGACTGCAGAAATTTAAAGAAAAAAAAAAAAAAAATAAAATTTGCGTTTAATTAGTAATAAGAGAAGAATTTGTATTATAAAAGAACAATAATGTTTTTTATATTTTTTATAGTCATTTGTTTCCTGTGCTTGGGGGATTAATAATATTGGTTACGTGATGATATGTTTTGGTATCACAAATGCTATAGCTGCACTTTTTACGGGAGCTATCGTGAAATTGACTGGAAGAAAGTCTGTAATGATTTTTGCTTTTTGTTTACACTTGAGTCTTTTCGTCTACATGTTACGATGGAAACCGACACCAGAACAGGGTATTATCTTCTTTCTGCTTTCGGGTTTATGGGGTGTGTGCGATTCGATCTGGCTAGTACAAGTTAATGGTAAGAAAAATTAATAAACTGCAGTATTTAATATAAGTGTATTTTCAGTCATTTACTATTAATCAAAAATTTTATATACAATATTTATATATTGCGTACCGTTAATAATTGTAAAATTATTGTGCGGTAATCACTAAGTCGAATTTCCCAGTTTATTTGTTGTACGTAAAATTATATCGACAGATATCTCCACTGATGGTATTATACCAACCAATAGTATAAAACAATTTTATTTTTGCGTCTTTAAAGAAATTGTTAATGAATTAAATTGTTAATGTATACATCTCATAAATTTAATATGTAACAGTTAATAATTTTACGATTTTCAGCATTAAGTGGAATATTATTCCCTGGTCGAGAAGAGGCAGCTTTCGCAAATTTCCGCTTGTGGGAGTCCACTGGTTCAGTGATAACATATGTGTACAGCCCATATCTGTGCACTTGTACGAAGCTATATCTTTTAATCGGAATACTGTGCGTTGGAATGAGTGGTTTCGGTGTTATCGAGTGGTTAGGTATTCGAGCAGACAGAACTGTTTCCGATAACAAGCCTGATTTAGAATTAATGAATGATAGAGACATCAATCGATAAAATATAGAAGTAGTAGGTATCGTCTTTTTCAGTTGACGGAATTGTAGAAAACTGTCGAAATGTTTATTTTTTAATATTATTAAAAAGTATATCAAAACCAAAACTTAACAAAAAAATTTATTTCTAAAAAGTTTCTAAAAAAATCAGTTTCTGAAAAATGCTTTTCAATATCATTATTTATAATATCCTCAAAGTACATGATAAGAAATAAATTGAGAGTCTATTAAATGTACCTGAAATTATTAAGATAAGGAGAAAAATTATTACAAATATTATCAAAAAGATGAGATTTAAGAAAAAAAAGTTCGATTAAAAAAATTAAGAACCGATAATTATGTTATATGTAAATAAAATTACAAAAACATGTATACAGTACAACAATTACTAATTTGAAAATAAAATGATTCTTAATCGCGAAGAGTCATAGGTACGACTTTTTGTTATTTGTACCACAATATATGTTTTTATTTTATTTTTGTGGACACCTACTAAATTTTACACAGGTATTCGCTTAACGGCTAAGATTTTTCTTGTCCTTCATTTTAAATACGTAATTTAATATTACATCATGTGCCTAGGTGCTAACATTCAAGCTAAAGCTACGGCTGCTTAGTTTAATTGTATACTTATGTGCTTAATTGCCGACTGTGCTTATTTCGTTACCGAGATCAATTGATTCCCGCCTTCGGGCGAAGGCAGATTACCGAGTTGCGTGATTTTCCCATAGTTAACCGATATTTTCCGATAGCGGTAATGTCGAATCAATTGATCGTCGAATTGTAATTTAGCATCGTTAAATTGCTGATTGTATCGTGATTATTAGCTTAACTTTGCATTCATCGTATTTACAATTCAAGTTCTGCAGTTCAGTTATATACTTTATAAAACGTAGTAGGAACTTTGGTTTCGCTGGGCAATGTTTCATGAGCAGTTTCCTCTTATTGATTTGTTACTTTATTTCGTGTCTCGACGTAGCTCTTTTTAGGGGGAGGGGGGTGTTCATTTCTTCTTTACTCCGTTATGAAATATCTACTCGTTCTCTCTTGTTTGGTCTATTTTTAATTTACCAAAATTATCGGACAAGGCGAGCAATTCTGCTGGAAACTGCTATAAAACATTCGCCCGTGGATCTATCTTCCTTAATATGACACTCACGAATACAATTCACATTTTTTTGTAATACTCATGTTTATATTTTCGTAAGGATCTATTTGAATATTTCAATTTCACGAAGAAAATACACATAATTCTTAAACCGTCTTTGCGTTTTTATTTTTATCACTACCGCAGTTTTTTCGTCGCTCTGCTCGTTTTCTCTCTTTCTCTCTCTCCCTCTCTCTCTCTCTCTCTCTCTCTTCCTCTTCTTTTCTTACTCATATAACAAAATTTAATAACCGGAATATTTCTGTACAAACATTTTCGCTCTTTTATCAAAAAGGATAACATACACATTCCACCTCTTAATAAAAAATTTTGAATTTTGCGTTTTGCCCCATCGTGTATCTCTTTATTCCCACTCTCACGCCATTTCCTTCACACTTTTCATACTCTCTTTTATTTATATAATACATTTTAGGAACAGATCACTTTGCTCGTCTCAGCTTAAAAGTAAAACCTTAAAATATTATTTATTTTTAGAAATTTATTATTTTTTTAACCATGTAAATCTTCTTTGCATGAATTCAGCTATTTTATAGCTATGATAATAAAAGTTAATTATAATATTACAATGTCTAGGTATATCGTAATATGTACATGCTACCCTTGCGCCCCTAGCTACTCGTCAAGTTAGAGATTTCACAATATTATCGTAATGAATAGCCCATTATAAAGAGGATGAAGTACATTTTATGCACAGTTCTTACTCATTAAACGCGTCTGCTAAGTATTAAGAAAACCGTACTTTAAGAACTTCGTTTAAATATCCTTTTGTGCGTGAAAACGACTGCGGGTTGTTGATCGCTTGTAACTAAATAATTACGTCAACGTATTGCAAATCAAATGTCTAATAATCGCTATGATGTGCGAGGCGACTTTACATGGCCACGTTATTATGATTTCTTTTTTTTTTTGTTAAAAGAGAAATAATAATGCATAATAATTCTTCGATTTTAAAATTACGCATCTGTAATATTTTTTTACTGTACACATATTTCAAAAGAATTATTCGAGTATCTTTAGCTTTCCTATTTTTTCGCGCAATTATAAATACAAAATTGAAATAAAGGAATGATACAGAAACATATTTCGCGATCAAAGAATTATGTTTCTTCGAATATCCCGCAGATCGAAATCAAGCTCAGATAAAATCGAAGTTTTTGTCCGAGCTTTATCGTTTATTCAGCGAATAAGCGGATCGCATATATGTATAGGAACGGAGGATGCGTGCTCATTTAACACGTATACGTCTTACATGGCAGATTATCACGGACTAGTCTTGCAGAAACTCGAATCTTGTCTGTCTCTAACTGTCTCTCTCTCTCTCTCTCTCTCTCTCTCTCTCTCTTTTCCTACAGGATTAAATATAACTTCAGGAGCGGCATGTGGTATATAATCGTTTATAGCATACTTTCAAAGACGTTATTGCATTATTTAGTCACTAAAGGAATTTCATTGATTTCTAAATACACTTGTAAATTACAGATCTTACGCGCATCAAAAACTCTCGACTAGATTTGTTATCGAAGTTATAAAAGAAATATTATTGTGCTCGTTATAACAATGTATATATATATATATGTATATATATATATATATATATGCAACGAATGATATTATATAATCAATAGAGACGATGATTTTTTTACTTCGTATTTGTTTTTTTTAAGCGATATTTTATTTGCGCAAATTCAACGAGCAATAATAATATCTCAGAATTCCTCGATCGTAGAATACAGTCGAAGTTTTTGTTGCACGCGGATGATTACCATCCTTCGAGTGTTTCCATTTTGAGTGCATTTTCGATTGTTCCGCCAGTTGATTAGGAATCAATTGTACGTAGTTGTTTAAACGTTCGCCGCTTATGTACTAGCATTCTTGTAAGTAACCATTTTAAAGGTAGCTAAATTTTTATTAGTTATTATTCGTGCGACGATTTACATGTCTTTCCGCCCGGTTTTGATAGATTGTATTCCGAAAAACGTACGTGTCCCGGCAAATATTGCAATCAAGCAACTGTAATTAATTAGAAAAGCCTAGAAGCGATTTTTCTACAGTTGCTTCTGACAAACTTCATGTAATTCGATCGGGACATTTACGTTCATCAATTCGTTAATGCTTGCCGATAGTCCGTTCGTTCGAAATTCGAAACTGGATCAGTTAGTGTTTTCCGGTGAATATATATCTATGAAAATTGGAAGCGCGCGACGGATTGGTACCAAATGAGAGACAACGATTTCAGATTATCAATTTTCGATATTCGACTCATGTATACATCACATATTCGTAGATTAAAGCTATTTACATATATAGATGTCGTATACACCTGCGATCACAATATTCGAAGGACTTCGCTTCGATCTAGAACGATCTTTCCGTACTGGAGCGAATTTGATAAATGTAGTTTTCTTTAATAAACATTTTTTTTTTCTTACTTATAACTTTCCGTAACAAACTACGGAAAATTGTTCTCGCGTTAGAACTGTTTATTTATGCTAGAGGAAAACGCGATATTGGAAAATTTTACGAAACGTGTTCTTCATCGTTCGTAGTTTGAAGCTTTTCTCATATATTGCCCGATTGTTCGGTAGATGTAATCCTTCCCTATACAACGCCTTTCGACATCATCCGCACCGTATTCTTCAGAGCTTGTCTCTTGTTGCAGAACCAAATTCTTATCACCTCTCTATCGTATCCTAATCGATGCGCTAAAGTCGTGATTTCGTTACCTGTAAAAAAAATAGAATAGAAACTTTTAATGTATTAAAATACGCAAAATTGCTCCGAAGAAGAACTAATAAGATTCTTCTAATAGCAAAAGACTTAATTATAGCAGATAGACATAAAACATAACTAACCAGTAGGATGAGTATTCCTGTCAAAATGTGCGTTCAGCAATTCCAAAGCCTGAGGCGTGAAGGAAGTCCGCCGTTTTCGCTTCTTGCTCGGTTCAACCCCGATGAAGTCCGTCAGATGATTAACGCCGCTCTTGTACCTGGAATCAGATGCACTACTCTTGCTCAAATTCGGAAGATTTCATCACTGACGTTTATTATTAACGTTACCGGCGCGCATTATACTTTCACGAAAAAATATATTATATATGTCCCTACTTGTTACAATTATGAATCGCGAAATAGGATCCCGTTTAAAAATCTGACGGGTTAATCGTCATATTTTTATAATAATTAATTACGTCCGTAAGTCTACATCGAGCTCAAAATTTCTCCTGTGGTTTACGAAATATTGTTATAAATCCAATATTAAAAAAAAATAATTCTGTTTACTGTTTTGCACGTTCGTAATTACGTTAGCGCGAAATAGGATACTGATTAAAAAAGGAAATCACCGGCGTCACGATATTCGTGCTCGGACACGTTCGGTCGCAAATATCCCGTCCGGTATTGGATTTTTCCCCGAGTACACACTCGGGTTGATTCACGAGTCGAACTTACTCCACGTATCGCGAAACAGAACTCACGGTGGCGGCAGCGATGCCCGATGGTGTCGACGTCGACTCAAATAAAATTAGCGATCGAATAGCCGTGACGCTTTCAAACTCAAATCTTCATTTCATTCGTTATCCAAGCTCATTAAATCGTGCAATCTCAGAAATATCTTCCATTTCCACAATTCTTCAATATTAAGAAGATATAATCAAGTGCTTCGATTTTTCCATGCATTTTTATTATTATCAATATCATTATTGTAATTTCTATGTACAATTATTAAGGATATTATAATCATAGTTCTTTATAATTAAATTAGATATTCTTATAAGAATTATTTGCCAATATGAATACATTTCTGTTTGCTTAAGTTTATTATTCTTACTGCTCAAAGAACAGGATAGAATCGAGTGAATACAAAATTTTTAATAATTGCATTAATTATCGAATAATAACGAGATTGATATTCATTATATTTTTCAGTCATTTTTTCTAATTAAATTAAGACAAGATATTAATTTATAATAACTATAAATCTATCATTGAAAAATCAATGCCGGTTATATCATCTAATGCGACAGTTTGGCCATCATTTCAACTTATTGATTTGGTCCAAACGACTTAAAAGAAATTTACATTAGAAAAGATCCGATCTCGAGAGTCTCGAGTCGAGAGTACGCAAACTTTTTTGGCGTCGGGCGACTAGTCGACATAATTTCATTTGACGGTAGTATTATCGGGTGGATGCGGTGCGGGGAACGACATGGAAAAAGCTCGCGGCCGCGACAGTAAACAGGAGAACTTCCGTTGGGACTCCCGGGTGAGCGATGAGAAGTGGGTACAGTGTGGCTGCGGGGTCGGGGAGCCTCGATGGTGGTACGGTCATAGGTACGTCGCGGTGCCGGCTCAAAATTTATGTTTTTAATTTAACTCCGAATGACCAACTGTCGAGTCGAAAAAAGTACACGGCGGGCCATTAGCATCGCGCGGTAATATTTCGTCGAATTCGCGAAAACAATATGCTAATGGAGAAGTCGGTGAGAGCGCGAAGAACCGATGCGACGCGACGCGACGCGACACGACGCGACGCGACGCGACGCGACGATTCGACGGGGGTTTGGATGCCACGCCGTTGGTATGCGTTAGTGACCGGTGAACGCAATGTAGAAACAACGCCAGGCATAAGAAGGGATAGAAAAGGAAGGCGAAGAAAGAGGAGAGAAATAAACGTGAGTTAATACGCGAGGGAACGTGAAAGCTGCGTGTAAGCTCGTGCGTGGGTGTTACACGTCGTTGTTGCGTACAAGTGTGAGGTAGAGGGAGAGACCATGGGCGGAGAGGCTTGAACGAGCATGAAAGGAAGAAGAAAGATGAAAGTAGAAGGAAGATGGAGAAATAGAGGCTGCGTGAGCGGAAGGAATGACAGAGAGAGCGTCGCGATGCCGCTGCGGGTAAGAGCGAGGTGACGGCGGTGGCGTGTAGCCTGTAGGTAGGAGGAGCGACGTCGGAGGAGAGGTACATCAGAAACCTGATTTTAATTAGTCCACAGTTTAATTACTCGGCAGATAAATCGTGCACGTGCACCGCATAAACTAGCCGCTTTCATTTTTCCCGGACGCGGCCGGCACACGGTCGACGCTTAGCTCTACGCCGCGCGAATGCAGGATGGGTCATTGTTAAGCCGGCTTGCTCTCGTGAAGAGAGAAACGATCGTACCGATATCGCTTCCGTCATCGAATCATTCGATTATTCTACGATGCGCTTCCGTGCCGATTTTTCTTTCATGGGCCGAAGACGTTGCGATATTTTATTTCCGAACAATCGCCAAGCATTTGCTTTTATGCGAATAAACGCTGCTGTTTATATTCGTAAGTTTAATATAGTCGTATTTCTTATTCTAATTGACTTATTCTCGCAATTGTAAATATAGGCACGAAACTTGGCAAGCACGTCTTGCAGATCTGTGTATTTATATTCATATTTCTTATATTTAGCACTGAATGTGACAGTTCAAATTGCATGCATAATTTTTTATACTCTAATACTTTATAGAGAAATTACCGTCGTATCTAAACGTTAATCTAAACGGGAAACTGAATATAAACTGAATAATATTTAGCTTCTTTGGATTAACATAAAAATCGCGATAATTGTAAATAGAAATAAGAAATACACAAGTCAATAATAATAATAATAATGTAGATACTAACTGTTTTAACTGTGATAAATTTAATATCCAATCATATTTTTAAAAAATTGCTGCAAGAGTGAAGAGTGTCTTAGCGCTCTTTGACGTCAAAATCGTATCGCAGTGCGTTTTAATCGTCGTACGACTACACGGATTCCTGATTAGCTCACGGTCTAAAGTTCATTAGATTTTATCATCTCGTAAAATTTACACCTTCTGGATACGTAGCTCGAGAAGCTTAGGGAGTATCTTTCGCGTCACAGTAAAGCCACCGCATTGCGTTGCTGCCGCGAACGAGTAGCCGCCTCGCGATCGTGCGGTAACGGTTTCTCCCATTCTAATTAACATTCCACATATTTATTAAATGCGGATCCGCAATTAATCAGGTGAATTCAATTAGCGAATTACCAATTAGCACGCACGCGTTCGCACGCTCTCGCACCGACGCGCAGACGCGAAGTCGAGGCCGCGCTGGACGATTGCGAAATAATCATGTATCAGAAATACAACGTTAAAACTTGACTTGCAGCCGAGAAAGTCTCTCTTTCTCTCTCTCTCTCTTTCTCTCTCTCTCTCTCTCTCTCTCTCTCTCTCTCTCTCTCTCTCTCTCTCTCTCTCTCCCTCTCTCTCTCTCTTCGATAAGAGAATTCTAGTTATTATTTATATTAATTATAGAGTGTTTATATAGCACGTCGAAAGGAACGTTGCATTTATGATACTCTTCCGACATAAATACATGTTGATCTTTTTTGAAAAAAAAAAAAAAAACAAAATTTCTCACGGTATCTGTGCGATATTTCTTAAAGTATCGTAGGAATATTACTCACCTCTCTTCTGCCTCCTTCATCCACCTCTCGAGAACAGGCTTAATTTTCTGCGCGCTTTTCGGCGTAATGTCCAGCTTTTCGAATCTAAAGCCAAGAATAAGGCTTGGTCCATTTTCTTGCTTCTATTTTTCGGGCAATTGATAAAGGGAATAATGTGTCGAGAAAAGACGACAAGGACGTAAAAAGATAAATTCTAACGTAATATATTGAATAATATGTATATCGAAATGCTTAAAAAAAATTCAAAACTTCATTTAAATTTTCTTTGAACATTTGCTTTTCGCCCTTACGTCTTTGTCCCACTAAAGGAGCACTAAGAGGCATGCATTGATTCAATAACAGGACATTGACAATGCGTGCATGCTTTAAGGTTTGGTGATGCCGTGTATGATGTTGCCAACGCGCTGCGCAAACACTTGTTGTGCGAGCGAGCGAAATGAATCCGATCCCGCAATTCTCGATGAAACGATCCGGAGCTTAAACTCGGCGAACGTTAAAAATTCTCGGTTTCATTCTATTCTTTTATTCTTAGCGCGTTGGCGACATCATGCCCAAGTTTGCCAATGCCCTGGCTCGAAGAGAGTTAATTTTAGAAGTGCTCCTTTCGCATCTCTTTTCCGAACGGAATTAGAAATTAGTGAGAGTGCTTGTGCAGCTATACCCAAATATGCCTGCCAGTTCTAAGCGGGAGAGGCCTGATCGCAAATCAGTCGAACGCAAATAGAGAAGAGGAAGAGAGAAAGACGACTGAGGTGTCTGTCTTATTTTAGACGATATGCATCGTTGATTTTAACATGGTGAATTAATTAGATTGTACTATTTCTTAACCTCCTTTTTCAAGATCGTTGGAAAATTCGTGCACAATTTTCCATTGGGTATAACTGCGGTTTCTTAAAGGATTTTAGAGTTTTAGATTTTTAGGTAAATTAAGTAGCATGGAGGGGTGAACGTACGTAGCTTGCTGCTGAGAGGCAATCTGCGAGGCAGCGTACATCTGGGTAGCCAGGGCACTGGGGAACAATCACCAATGCTTATGTTAGTTGATACGATAAGAATTTTCTAAGAGATATAAACATTTTCTCTTTGCTTGCTACCGGCATTACCACGGTGGTTCCCATTCGCATTTCGAAGATACGCTCGATCGGAAATGACGAAGAGGGTAAATAACGGAACCCTACAGCCACGAAAATTTAAGTATCAAGTATTATACGTTCAGTAATATAACAAATTTGTAAAATTTCTGTAAATAAGTAATTTTTATTTTACGAGTAATTTTAATAACTCGATTTAAATTAAATTGTAGCATAAATCAGGAACCATCGTGGTGGATTACGGTATAAATAAGTTTCTCATGGCACCTCAAAATTGGATAATGCACCTGCGATAATTATATTAGACTCCATTGAATTTCAAATTGCGACAAATACTAAATAATGAAAAAAGGCGTAAAAAATAATTTTGCTGAGTATACCATGTAAAGAAGAAAAATAAAAACATAAAATTGCTTCAAGATTCTCTTAACTTTACGTTCGGGCGTTCATTCCTAACGGAAAATGCTGTTACAAGGCCATCGAACACGGATAACTATCTGTTTTTGTTACTCTGAACAAATCTCAACCCTTTCTACGCCATTTCCAGTGACCTGGCACACTGTCGTTTTACATTCTATCATATTATTGAATTCTCATTAGCGACGTCTGTTTCGACGAACGCGAGGAGGACGCTGTAGCGACAACTAACCTGCATATGGCACTTTGGCTGTATGCGGGGCCCTCAGTGACACTCAGAGCCTGACCAACTTGGGTCTGTGTCAGACCCAGAGACAGTCTGCGCAGCTTAAAGACCTTGGCGAACTCCTTGATCTCATCCAAATTGATCCCATCGACTACGTTATTAGTGGCCTCATTGATCGTTGGTTGATCTGTAATAAAAATTCATTCTATTCTTTACTTCAATTCTTCTATTCTTCTTCATCTTCTATTCTTCACCTCGGTCTATTCTCATCACGATCAGATAATAATAGTATAAAAGTATAAAAATCATTACAAATCGCCGGATTTTTCGTGGTAAGATATTACAATAAATCTAGTATCATGCTTAATTCTAAATGAATTAGCAGTGACCTAAGCATTTAAAAGCTTCGGATATTCTTAATCTTATCTCGAATTTCTTTATTTTTTTATTTTAAGAACTATATCTAACACTTCCCTGTTCTATAAAATATAATAAAATCGATAAATTCTTGAGTAAATATATGAATCGCGCGTTGCGAGTTAATTATGGAAACGATACAACTGAGCTGGTCATGAATGAAATAAATATTCGTAGTTCAAGGATTACACGATAAGCAAGTTTTGCGTCGTGCATGATCAGTTTTACAGTGGACAGTGTAGGTAACTTGGGACAGCATGTATTTTTGTTAAATTCAGTTGTGGTATCCATTCATGAGTCACTAAATAAAATTTAAAATTTAAACAGTTTTTAGTAACTCATGGATGGATATGGATGGATATCACGACTGAATTTAATAAAAGTACATATTGTTCCTGCATTGTTCCAAGTCACCTACATTTCGAGAAGATTAGTACATTTTAAGCAGATTAGATTCACTATCGATTATACGAAAGCTCATTTCAATTGATCGGAACGGAGCTCCGGTAAGAAGATTGCCTAATGACATCAGGCGGCTTCGTTAAAGCAGCTACCACCGATTTCTCTCATAAATCTGTCACCCGAATGTATACGAACGCAATAGAAATACCCACATACTCCGTAATCTCGACCAGTTCGCCTGGTTTCTGTGTCGCGTAATAAACTAAGTCTTTCTTCCGCGACGGTGTTTCTACGATCGTTAATTTCTGATCAAGGCACCGAGTACTTTGCGCGCTTCAAACAAAAAGCTGTGAGCAAGTTATATGACTCGACCATGACACGATAAATAAAGGAATAAGAATATCAAGAGCGAAGTATTCACCGCTGTTCAGTTCACAACGTTAAATGATTATGGCTTTGATCATAATTATGATTATTGGACTAGTTTCTTAGTTTTGTACGTATTACAAATTGCATAAATAAAATAAATAAGAGATGTAAAAGATAATCACTAATAATCATTAAAGCTAATAACGAAGTGTATAAATATCAGAACTCAACATTTAAAATACGTTGTTTAACGTGGTTTCTGCTCGTACTATATACAAAATAATAATAGAAAAATTAGAAAACTGTTTATATACAATAATATATATTTTAATTACAAGATCGTTTTTCCTGATCTCTACGCGAGAAATTCTATCTCTGAAATTCTATCGGAGAAGAGTTAACAAAGGCAAATATTTATGAGATAATACTCGCATCTGACACTAGCAATTGAGAATCGTTAGGCTTCACGCGTCGAATGATTATTCCACCGCGTCAGGATGACGAAGTGCCAGTCTACGCGATGATTGTGAGTTATTAAAATTATTGTCAGCCAACACGAGGTTACGCGCGCTGCTGGAATCTTTATGGCTTCCTAGAAGGCAGTAAGGAACGAACTAATGCCCCGTATATTTATATAATGAGTCTAGTATACGATATCCTATTACACTTGTCAAGCATTCTACGATCGATGCTAGTTCGAAATGTTATTTTCCAAGTTCAAATACAAGTTAAACATTAAATCGTTCCTTCCAGTGACAGTAACGTTTCGTAAATATTGTCAGGAGAAATGCTATTTAAGCGACCGATCATTAGAAAAAATTGAAGGTGTACTTCAATTTTCAGAGATATACGCTTGCAGAGTTGCATGCGGCCGGAAGATTAACACCTTGTCAAAAATATTGTCAGAATGTGACAACCTGGCAAGATAAAGATAAAGAGCGCTTTTGCATGTGGTAATTGCTTCTTTAAAAGTGATCATTATGCATGCAATCGCTTGTCGACATTAGCGAGTGTGCTTCGTATAAGCAAGTGATTGCGTTATAGGAAGATGGTGTCTCCAGCGAAAATTGTAATTAAAAGCTGTCAAGAAATAACACGGCTACCCCCGAAGGCATAGCACGATTATCATTTACGCGCGCGATGTGGACATCGTTTTAAATGCTCTATCAAGTACCATAAAACCAATTGACACAGATCATTCCTACTTTCGATTCATACGTTAATATCACAGTAAGAAAAAGGAAATAAACTATATCTTACTCGGTGAATCGTTCAAGAGATCATCCTCCTCTTCCTTTATTGGACTATGCATACTGCTCGGAGAAGCCTTTACCCCAGCACCGCCAGGTCCGTGTGTCGTCGTGATAGTGATCTCGCCATTGCTAGCGGCCAATCTGTTCAAAGCGGATGCAGCGGACACCACGGATTCATTCAATGGCGATGACTGCTCCGGTCTGTCCCTGTGATGTTTTTCCGTCGGCTATGAACACAATGCGATAGTAGGGACGGATTAGTAGCTCACTGGGGATGAGAGCGCTCCTCTTCCACGTCAATTATGCATTTAATAATGAGACAGAACCTCGAATCGAGACACTTTAAAGTTTAATTAGTGGAAAGATGCCGCCAATACGGAATACTTTCTTAACGAGATCATTCAGTGCTGAGAATTATTGGTTGCTTCGCTAATCTTGCCAGTAAGTTTACTTCGCGCGTTTGACTGTGCATCGCGATTCGATAGAAATCCGTTTACATCATTAGAAAAAAAATGGAAAAGAGGAGGTATTTATTCTCTTTGATTCATATGGCGCAGTGTTATTCGTTGATGGAAAGTTAACTACACTAACGGTTATAGTTGAAATTATTGAGAAAGTGAATAACACGTATCGTACGGCCACTAGTGAGATAAAACGTGAAACGTGCATACGGTTTTTAAAAACAATACAACTATATACGCGATATCATGAAAATATGAAGCTTATTGTAAAAGAAAAACATTGCTATTTTAACAAGCAATGATATGTCTATCAATTTCGTTGATAGCATGACATGAAGAATTTTACTATTTTATATCTAGCAAAAATAGCTACATAATTATATAAAGCTAATTATTTTATAATAAATGCAAAATTATTATAGCTTTATGGGAAAAATAGCATCGACTCTAAATCTTAAAATATTTCTATCGTTTATTAATATTTCTCATATTACTGATAAATTTACTATCTATATTTAAAAGAACGATGTTGGAAAGGGCGAGTCATACGTACTGTGTAATGATTTATATGCGAGGTGTGTCGGTGGCTGTGCTGTTGAGGCGATGTCGTTAAAAGCGGTTGCTGAGAAGCCTGAACGGCCTGTACAGCCTGCGCTGCTTGCGCTTGTGCCGCCTGGGCAGCCTGAAGCAGTTGCTGCGGCTGCATCGCGCTCAGAAGTTGTTGGCTCGCCGAACTATTGCTTAGAAGATGCGGCAAAGCGGCAGGGTTCAGCCCTAATCCCGATGCCAAGCTGGGGCTCGTGGGAACTGATAAAAGGACAAGTAAACACGCATAGTACGACATCCGATGTTGGGTTAATCGCAATGTAAATGCAACAATTGTGACAACTGAAATTATACACACATTTTCATTGAATACGTTATCATGAAGAAATGATGTCGACTATTATAAATATTTTTAATTAATAGAAATAACTTAAAGCGGATCTTATGTATAGTGCTTAAATATTTCAGAGTTAATGTACATATCCAATTTCGCAAGTCGCACGCCAAAATTTTTTTCGGTCTTGAAACGCGATTATGAACTAAATTAGAGTAGTAACATCACATATTAAATTGATATTGATAAGTAATTTAATAATTTTTTATGCTAGTAAGTATCTCAGATATTAATAATTGGTGTAAATAATATAAACATCTTAAGAACTGTAAATAATGTAATTTATTGTGAAAAATTTTTGTTTAATAAAGAAGCAATTTAACATTTTGAGTACTGTAGACTTATGGATAGGTGATTTTGAATCGATCTTTTGAAGAATCAATTCTTTGCACGCCCAGAATGCGTTGTGAATATTTGGATTTATTTTTTTGTCTTTCTGCATTCTTA
The DNA here is from genome assembly GCF_000204515.1 of Acromyrmex echinatior. Next base: position 241,156 of record NW_011627623.1, on the reverse strand, counting down.
TTCGAAAAATTTTTATCGCTTAATTTATAATTTAATGTATCGTATTAATCGTGGTAAATAAATTTCGGTTTTCTTAATAATAATAGCTCAATAATTGTTCAGTAGAATACATTTGTTTAATAATGTATTCTAAATGTAATGATATCTAATATTATAACCACAGGAATAAAAATGAAAAGAAAAGATTTTTATAAGAATTATTTTTTTTATCTATCACATAATTATTTTTTAACTATCTACGTGAACGAAATGATGCTGAAACTGCATACAAGTTCAACATTTGATCATAAATTAATTATTCAATGCACAATTTAGCTGCATTGCAAAATTTTCGCAATAGTAATGAAAGTCATAATATTGTGTTTTAATAAATTAAGAATTATTTTATGCGTTTCACTTGACACTCACACACTTGCGAGTATCATTTTTGCGAGTCTCATTTGTTCTTGTTTAACATTTCATGAATAACAAGGATGAAATGATTCCAAGTGCATTACAAGCATCAAATGGCACCTCGATTGCAAAAGAATCGCTTTTTCAGGAGATCGATTCAAAATCGTTCATCTCTAGCGAGTGTGATGCATATATGTGCTCAGCGTTTCTTATTTCTAATTTATCTATGAAATAATTAATGATTTTACATGAATATTTTATAAAATTCTATATCTCCATTATTACCAATTATATATTCTGAAATCATTCGATAAAATTCCTTAATATTTACGCGATTTTTAAGAAAAATCAACTACAATGCTTATTACTGCTGACTTCCAATTACACAAAACGCGTCTCTGAAATATTTTGTTTTTGAAGAATTAAACATTCAACATTTGATATTGCGATAGATTTAGCAGATGCAAAAGATCATTTATTTTATGTACATGTAAATACATTTTATTAAATTTTATAAGAAGGATAAAAATAATAATTTAATCTTATGATGACTTTGTAATAATTTCAACGAAGTAGTTAAAATATATTAAAATATTTTATATAGCTTCGTAGAAGCAAAATTATATTTATATCGTGACGCGCGTAAAGATGGATCAGGGGACATGGTAGTATCTCGACGAAGAGCACGCGCAGTGATATTATATTAAACGGTTACATCGAATACACGGTACAGGAAAATCTTATAAATAGATTAATATTGAACTTACCATTGCTCGTAGGCGTATTAAGCATATTTTGCGGTTGAGCTAGAGATTGGAGATTCGCCAGTGTCGTAGAAACTACTTGTCCATTACTGAGCGCCAAATTCACCATTTGATTGTTCGTAACGTGACTGACTGGTATAGTCAAAATGGTTTGGGTAGCGATACCTAAGAAATGAGAAACATTTTTCAAAATGAATGTGTTTCTCTGACAGAAAATTATTCCAAGATAGAGGATGACAAAGATAATTGATTTTACAGTAGCCCTCGATAATATTATATGATCATATTTCAAATCAATAGATACTTCATTTCTATTATGAACATAGTCCACGCGTCGTTGATCCAGGATGGGTAGTAAAGTTATCAGAGTCTCATAGAAGGATTATTAGGCAACCCATAGGGCAGGTAACCTCGCAGGCTAGCGTAGTTGGCAAACTATTATCGTCATCTTAATAGTGGGTACAGGTACTGGTACTGGACTGCGCTGCGAGAAGGACGCCTAATCATACTTAGAATAGTTTCGGGATTACCTCCAGCTCCGCTAATCTGATTACCCTGTACACGCGCTTAATATGATTACTGATCATGAGTACGTACCCGTGTTGCCACCTACAGCTAAGCTAAGCAAATCCCGTATTCCGAACAGCCATAAAAGTTTCACATTCTGAGGTAAGGTCAACCGACAATCCGATTAACGTGCAGTTCAAACGTTACCGAATGATAATGTGTCGTCAATACTTCCACTGTTGATCACTGACTCTGACAAGAGTGTAATGATTTGAAAATATTTTATTCATCGAAGCATAGCAATATAATATTTACGGTAGCAATTCAATATTTGCTTTTCGTTAACACGCCATCGTCTACTAAAAGTAAAGAAGTCTCTTCCACATTTTTAGGAATATCGGAGATTTATTTATATCTGATATAAAGAACGATTCGCGGATGATGTTATTTCCATTTTCAACGAATCAAGGCGTACATGACCTCCCGTGTATTTTAATCTTCGTCGCTTTTTGGATCTTAATCGTTCACACGATAAAATCTCGGACGGCTGATATCATTTTAAATAAAGCCGCGGACATTCCTGCGGACAATAATTTCTATGAACGACAACCTATTGACCGCACTTTCAAGCACTCCTCGACTCATCCTCGCCGACACTCGATGTCTATCAGAGACCAATCGAGCGTTAGTCAGTTACCATCGATTGAGTCGAAAAGCAGTGCAAACATTATTTGCCGCCACGTAACTCGTCATCCTACCGCGGCCGGTCCATATCCACGAACTTCAATCCACTTAGGCGGAATCCCAAAGTTCTGCCTCTCGTCCTCTGCTCATGCTATCTCTCTCTCTCTCTCTCTCTCTCTCTCTCTCTCTCCCACTCTCTCTCCTCTACCCTTTCTCTCTCTTTCTCTCGCAATTGCTAGAATAGGAACCTAACTTGGTAGAAACGAAGTTAGCGCGGACCGCAATCGATATAATAGCGGCCGAATCCGCGGAGCTGCGATGTCCAGCCAGTGAGTGCTAGGGTTAGGAGTATGAGGGGAGGAAGGACGGACTCGAGAAAGGAGGCAGGATGGGATGGGATTCGTGAGGTTGGAGAGGGGTAGTGAGACGTTAATTATACATTGAAATTAGTTGCAGAGTTTGCCCTGTGCTCGGCGAGGCAGTCTAGGACCACTAAGTATGGACGACGGGCCGGCCTTAGTCCAAGCTCTGGTCAGAGATAGTCGATATTATATTATATATCGGCACATCTTGATTGCACAACATTATGCGCCAACACAGCGCCGTGCTCCGCTCAGCGAACGCGCGATAATTTTATGCGTGGCAACCGTCGATGGAATTTTGACTGATTGAAATTTCGATTATAATCTCACAGATTATTTGTTAGCAATCGTGGTCAATATTATGTTAATAAGATGTGCGACGAAGGAAATCATTTGTGTTCGGGAAATGCTGAAATTCATAGAATGTTAATGTAACTTACCTTGCGAAGTGGGGATAAGAAGCTGAGCTCCTTGAATGCCCTGAACCAATTGACCAGATGTTAAGATGAATTGAGGCATCGCGACCGGTTGTGGTTGAGATAATAGCTGAGGTAATGTTGCCATTGGGGCTGAGCTAGGTGGCAAAAGGTGAGGAGCTGCCGTTGTACTCGAGGCTGTTGGTATCGTTCCGCCTTAAAATGAAAATTAACGATTTCATCGTTAAATTACTCTTGTCATCCGATTCTTGATCCTTGATTCTCCGATCTTGCAATCGCTCACATTTCTATTTAGATTCACTCAAGAAACACGATTTTATGCTTCTTACCTGACGAGCTGACGGTTAAATTCAACGGAGTATTGATCAGCTGATTATTAGTTAATCCCGCTGTCATACCCTGAAGACCGGCGGCCAATGACGCGACTTGTGGGAGATTTTGCAAATTCGCTAAATTCTGAAGATTTTGAAGTGTCACCATACCGGCCACTACGCACAAAGTTCCAACAGTAAGAAAATAATATCGATATTGGGATCGTACGTACAAACAAAGTTTTTGTAAAGGAAAGTTTCTCACACTTACTCGTCCCGTTTAAGTGAGCTTGTGCTACCGCCGCGCGTTTCGCTTGATGGAGATTTTCAGGTGACGGACTCCGTCGCCTCTTTCGTGAATTCTTTATATCATCTATCATCATTTGGTGTTCGTGAAGTGCACCACCTGTCGCCGGTTCGGGACTTCCAGCGCTACTCCTGTCGCTGTCCTATAACAGAGATATATATATATATATATATATACATATATATATATATATATACACATATATATACATGTATATATATGTATATATATATATATATAGTATATAGTATATATACACATGTACAATAGATATATAATCACACGCCAGATTGAAATTCAATCACCTTCGATTTATACGAGATCGAACAACGGTTACGAGAAATTATATTGAATTAAATTATACTACTGTCCGATATAATAATAGATAATAATAATAATAATAATAATAATAATAATAATAATAATAATAATAATGCTAATTAAATATGTATTATTCTACTAATACGCAGTGTACTAAGAGATCAAACATCTTTTTGAATTTTCAATATAAAATGTTATGCATCATTCTCTCTCATGAAAATCAATTGAACAACGACGCAAAGGTTTTAATACGAGTTAACAGTCATTTCCAAAATGACCAAAACATTCAATTATACGCGCGTGGTTCGTTAACGCGTGATGCTTTTTATTGCGGTAGTGCGTTTAACGTCGAAAATAGATTAATAATCATTCACAGTCCACATAAATGATACATATTAAAATATTCCATTTCACATCGGTAGAGGTGAGAAAAAACAATGACAGTAAATTAATGACGATAATTATTGTAATATTATACACGTAAATCAATAAGTCTTACGACACGATCGGTGATCACTGTCGAATATTAATTTCAATATCACTTACGCGTGGCAATGAAAATTGAGCCCGCCTGTATTATCGCGATCCTTGCCCATAAACATAATCCAGCAATGCGTGCGGGCAAAGTGATTTAGTTATTCACGCTCAATAACACATTTTTGGAATTAACTTGGTCGGCCGAGCCGACCGTCCAATTTAATCAATACCAATTTGGCAGAATCGCGCGACATACGGTGTATCATGACTTCCGAAAATTTTCATCGGCAAACAACAATCGTGAAAGATTATACGAGAAGGCGAGAATTGCCACGCGAAAAAAATATATTAATCACGCGTTTCCCGGTTGCTCCGCTTTCGTGCCTGCAGATATATAATTCATGCATATTTACGGAATACTAGCGGAATAATTAACGAACGCCGGCACATTAAGGCGTGCCGTATATACGTACATGTGTACGTGTAGTCGAGGTTCTTAGAAGACAATCTAAATTATAATAAATCGATGGAGTATATATGCCGTAATGCTTTACCACCACGAGTGTATATCGACGGTGGTGGTGGCTGTGCCGTGGAGAGTAATGTTACCGGTGCGGCCTCTTTGCATAATGGTATGGAAATATGCCGGAACGTGTATCGCCATAGTTGGATACAGATTAAGCGTTTTAGAGCTTCGACACTCGAGTAATTCGGGAAAAAGAGTTCCCGCGCGGATAACTGGACCCATGAATAAATCCTAGAAGAGCTTCTGCGGTAGTTATCACCTTAGACATATAACTGCTTTCATCAGACGGCATTTTGGCACAAATGTCAAAAAAAATTTTACGCAATTTATAGCATCGATGAAAAATATATTAATGATATTTAAAGATAAGAACCAGATCGAGTTGTTGTTGAAAATTGTATAATTATTTTTTTCATAATTTTGTAAAAAAAAATTGTAAAATGAAAAGCGAATATTTTTAAATCAACCGTAAATATCACATTAATTGTACTATCGAAGTCTCAGTATATTCAGCTTTTTTTAAAAGGGGTATTCTCTGGGTGCGGCTTGTAATCCCGGCTTGAATTTTCGTCAAAGTCGCACAATGGGCCGTACGCGTCGCTGGTCGAAGCATTTCATTGCATAAAAAATAGATAAAGCCTGGTCGATAGGTAACGAACGAAAATAGGAGGCGCAGAGGGTACGGCAGTTCAATTTTTTTTCCACGCAAATTCGTAAACGGCTATACCACCAGTATAGTCACCCTATATTAAATGGACGAGGCGAGGAGGATTAGTTGAATGCACAGGTTCGACCATTTTGCTTGTAAAAGTGCACGCGATATACAACCAAGCGTAGAAACATATGTTTACGAGCTTCCGGTATTTCGCATAAATTAATCAGTGTTGCAGCACTGCAGCGTATGAAACAACTTTGTACGAGATCGTCGACTTTGCTAAAACTTGCCAAACAGTTATTTGCGTGGAAACAAATAATTATGTAGAAACAGAAATTAAGATGTTTATATTATTAATACAATTTTGATAAAAAAGAATGCATTAAATGAATTTGTTGAAAATAAACGATTCTCAAATGCAACTTTATAGAATTCTTCTATTTTTGTACATTTCTATATAATTCTCCTAATTGTTACAAGCATGCATTATTATGGAAAAATAAAATGAACATTAATAGTTAGTTACATATACTAAGACGATTTTAATTTGTAATCAGTGTCTATGATTTCTTATGCTTTACATCTTGAGATAATATGGTAGTCTATATATTCATCTTAGCACGTCGAACAAAAGAAGCGGTCATGCCGCCTATGCAATTGGTTCCAGCTTTAAATTCCCAGAGAGAAGTCAGTCATATGACCGATAAAAAATCATTATTTCGCATCCATAAGCCATCTCGCTAATGCAAAAAACCGAGCTGGATCCTCTCCCTCTCACGAATGGGGGCGGACGGTGAACGCGAACGGCCAGTGGGAGGCGCGAAAAAAATACACGGGGCAGAGGAAAGAGGGCGGAGAGCGTTCGGTTGGTCGTTGGAAATGCAACAATAAACATTACTTATCGGCACGGGGGTCTCTAACAATGCGTATACGAAGAGAAGCGGCGCGGCTGGTAGCAAAGCGCAAGTTTTTTGCAATAAAGTCATTTCGAGCCGTTTGAGTTATGGGTAATTCCTGTGGAGCGCCCGGGCCTCTGCGCTCTAGCTGGCTGGTCCGAGTCCGGTCCATTGATTAGTATTAATGACTTAGCTGCACTCATTTTGCCCGAATAAAAGTAATTGGATTTGGCTTCGACCCCGCGCGGACCGTGCTGTAGTTTGGCGTCGGCGGCGTCGGGCGGCGTCGGCGGCGTCGGCGGTGGCGACGGCAGCGGCTGGCAGAACAAAACTGGTGGGCGCGTGTAAAAATACATTAATATCTGTTTGCGCTTAATAAACGATAGCCGTGCTGACTTCAGACTAATGGCCGTATTCCGGAATCGGTAATACGCATTTTTATGTTTCTTTCTGAAACGAGGCGCCGCGCCGCCCGCATCGTACTGGTGGTTTCATCCCATCTTCGGCTGTGGCTGTGGATGTTTCTGCCTTTGGCGATCGATTTGTCGAGCGGGGTACCGTTAGTCGTTATGAAAATTGAGCGATTTTTTGGCAGGGAGAACTATGTACGCGAGTTTTGCTAGCAGTCAAAAGTACAAACACGAGTGAGAAATATGTAGAAATTTTTATAAGTTGTCACACAAATTGCGAATTATAATTTCGAAAACATTAATATGTCGGATAAAACGAAAGATATGAATATATCTCTGCTGAATTAGAAATAGAAAAGAATGTTACTAAAATTAATATATGTATAACTGTACATAACTGTGGATATAATATGTATTTTTAAAAATCCGAAGTCAACGATTATGTTTAACTTGATTTGAATCTCACAAATTGTTTCAAGCGTTTAAACCATTTGATTGAGTGATTCTGTCGATATAGTACATAACCAAACATCGCTTGTAAATTTATTCAAACAGTTTAAAGCTGTATAATTTCATTTGAATCTTGTAAATTTTATTTATTTGCATGTCAATAGTTATTATCATGCGATCAATCGAGATCAATAATTATACAATAATTATTCAACACGTCACAGAAAGGCATAAAAAGGCGAGAGGACGATGAATTTCCTTCACGATTAAGGATTCTAACGAATCCTGTGGGGGTCGCAATTATCACGTGGTCATTGCGAAAGGGTGTTATCGAGAGTGGAAATCCAGCGAGACAGTGGCAGAGGGTCTGCTCTCTATATGGAAAGGATAGAACGGAGACAACTAGAGAAAGGTAGACAGAGACAGTTTGGCAGAGAGAGAATCATGAAGATAGTCATAGAGGAGAAAGACAGGAAACGCCAGTGGGAAAGAGAGGGAAGGAGAGAGTAAGAGATAGAATCCGCTCGACCCCTCGGTTCAGGCCGCTTTGTCTGTAAGTGTAATTAGTCCAGGGTGGGGTTCCTGGGAGTCGAGGCTCGGGGGTATAAGGGAGGGTAAAAGAAGGGGTTGCAGCGGGGGAGCAACGGGGTGGTTCATCCTGGCTTCCCTCGCCCGTCCCTGTGCCCCACCATCGCCTTATTTATATGCAAATGAGCTTCATTTCGCGATATTAATGTTCCACCCGAGTCGGCCTGCCTCGGCGCGAAAGGGTGCGAGGATACGCGGAAAAGGGTTCGTCCTCTTGCTTCGTACGTGTTTACGTTTCGCTTTCATAGACAGCAGTCGAGTCAAAATGTCAAAAATTGTTGACGATCTCAATGGCCGAATAAATAACATGCGTTTCATCTTTCAACGAGTGACATAGTACGTAAATTGAGTATTATATATGACGGCTTTGATTTGGAAACTATGTTTAGAGGTGAAAGTGGAATGAGAAGTCGTTCATTCTAGCGAAGCGTGTCGGGTTGCCGGGGAAATGAATGAAGAAAGATTAAAAGAAAAAAAAAGGAGGCTACATATGAATTGCACATCTTGATTTACCATAAAAGGCATGAAACATAATTTTGTTACAAAAGTTTATTACGCCAATAAAAGAGTTTCTTGAAAGGTCAACCTTTTCTTGAAATAATTCTTTTCCATCATCTATAACTCTACAAATAAGTTAACAGGAGTTATGGAAGAGAATTAGTTACTCCAACATATAAATCAGAGCACAAGAGTTATAAATATGAGAGAAGTAGCGAGGATTAAACGCAAGATTTTTGAAAAAAACAAATATGTTTAATGTTTCACTTTATATTTATTTTAATAAATCGAGAGCAATGCGGCTATCATCACGCTACAAGAAATCCGTCTTACGGTTGCTTCCTCCAACGTGCTGCGCGATTAATCGTTATAACACGATGACTTGTCAGCCTTCCCAGGCGGATCGAAAATTTCCAACGGCACGTCGGCATAGTCCCAAGTCGCGGCACTTACATGGCGCGTAGGTAGTACAGATAATGACCGATTTATCGTAACGAGTGGAGCGTGGCAGCGGGTAGACAGACCCCCATCAAGGCCCCACCGGGGTAAATTAACAACAGACAAGCCACTTGAAACATTACCGAGGCTTCCTTGCGAAGCAAGCTGGGGGTGGGCTCGCTGTTGCCTTACTCAACATAAATTAGGGCCGATAGAAAGGGTAGATTGCAGAATGTTGAGTGTATAACGACCGGCGCGCACTGCCGGTAACGGTGTCTCGAGCATCCGCGCGTCGCGTCTTACTCCTGCGGCGCACGCGAGCCCGAAAAATCTTCGCCGCTGCACGCCACGGGATTTTACACGCTCATGCACAAGAAAATTTAAACGCCAATATCAAGACTGCGAGGTCCCACGTTTTAATCGATTATGTTAAAATCTAAATTTAAGAGTTAATTTAGTATTGAAAAACATTATAATTTATTAAAATTATAATTAAATAATTTCATTAAATAATTTGAAGTAATATAATAAAAGTAATAATAATAGTAATAATTACTATTTAAAATAAGTAAAGTATTTTAAGTATTAATTATATTAAATAGTAACTTTTAAGAAAAATCTTAGAAGCATACTAAATATTCTTCGAATGAATTGAAACACAAATGAGAGTTCCTAAACGAATCAACATTGATTTCCTATATTAAAGAAAAAAAAATCGCGCATGTACTTATAAAGTGGTTTGATTTTATAAGATTCGTTAATGATCTTACATCATTGGTGTTCAAATATATTTTTACGTTATAGCTATATATGATATTGAAGGGGAAAGTGATCGTTACGTTCAACGGTTTCTCCAGTAATGTTTCCTAAGTTCCTTTTCCTTCGAAAAGCTTAATTACGGCGAGTCAGCGAAATAATTCGAAATAGGAGTAAACGTTTGTGCCGACGGTATTTGCATTTAATGGATATTAAAATGAATGACCATCGCTCATTACGAATGCCGCGGGGCGTCCGTGGTAAAATCGTGGGTAATGAAGTCGCGGGGCGAATCTTACTTGTAAATGGATCCTTCATTATATCCAGATACAGTTCTTTGAGGAATGCGTTCTAACGACTGTTCGGACACGCTGCTAAGAAATTTATGAGAATTTCTCACCGCAATATTGAAAATACAGCATAATCTCCTTAAAAAAAAAACGTATCGCTGAATTATCTCGCGAATATGCAGTCCAGTCTTGACGCTATACTTTTAAATTAAGTCCATTTACACAACTTTACAAGTTCGATCCTGGCTGTCTAAACGGAATGTGCTGTTGAAAGAAAAGAAAAGAGTTCTCAAATATATTTTATATGAACACGCAAGGTTTTATTTCCCGAAATTTTCTCTCCTCCTTGACAAAACTGTAAGCAGTTCGAACAATCTATTCTGGGTATTCTTCACGGAGGGCATCTTAATGCGCACGAGTCGTAAACCGCGCGGACGTGGTGTAAATCTATTCGTACCGTCGTTGTTTAGCTCGGTCTGTGCCCTAAGAGAGGGCGGTCGGTCGAAGCAGAAAGAGAGGGAGAACGGGGACAACGCCGGGGGGTGGTTGAGTGAGAGAATCGGAGGTGGGTCGACCGATGCATGAATATACATGACCTTACCACCAACCCTTACACCGGAACGGGGCTCTGCTTACATTATTGTATATCTAATTCCGCGGATGGTTCTCAAAATTTGCTGAACACCATGCAACGACGACGCGCCGCGACGGTCGCCTACGTCTGACTGAGAATCACTGCTGGCTCACGACATTATGCAGGCAGTCTACATATTATACATTCGGACTGGGATTCAATTAAGTTTGGTTAGACCAAGTCCCGCGGCCCTCTCCCGCATCCGGTCTCTACTTCCTTTCTCTGACTAGCTCACGCCTGCAGAGGTGTTCCGAATAGCGCGCATTTTTGGTACAGCCGCGATATTGTCGTCAAATAAGATTTTCATCAAGATTCTTGTCTAGCGTTGTATTTCTTGAATATCACAATACGTTTTTGCTCATGATATGCGTTTTGTTTTATGAAATATTGATGTGCGCTATACATAGTAGGGTGCAAAAATATTTTTTTTTTTCTGGATATAATAAGTACGTGCTGTAAGATAATAAATATGTAAATAACAAATATTTTATTATATTCTAAAAATAGCGTGGCAGCTTGCAATAAAGTCGCACGGTGTTGCTTTCGTGTCTCTTGAATTTCTCATTGTAAGAAAATCTAGGAACCAGTGTCGGAATTCAGCGGAACTGCGACGGAGGTCGAATTACAACCTAATTCGCCGAAACCATGATTATCCATCAGCCGACTCAATCATAGCCGAGTCGGTCTTCGCGACATAAGGAACAAGAGCGTTTGACATTTGGCGGGCGTAACCAATCGTGGCAATAAGGTTAATTGAAATACGTCAAGTATAAAGCATAGCGCTGAGAATACTTGTACTAGTCGATCGTTGGTGCACCGAATCAAGACACGCATACGCTCATGACACACTTCGATACTGCTACAGGTAATTAGCGGGACCACGTGGTGCACGATATGAAGAGACGTACGGGCGGGAGTATCAGCAAGTGCGTGAGCAAAGCGCTCGTCAAAAAGAATGATGGATAGGTCACCGAGGGGGGGGAGGGGGGGGTGAAGATCACGTAAGGGTGGATCAGGAAGGGCATGAGAATGGTTGGCGCGCAGCGGGCAGGAAAGCGAAGGGACGCTAAAATAATGACGGAAAATTGCGCGTTTCCATGTTACGCGGCGCAGATCGTCGGCACTTAATTCAATTCGATTGCGATACAGTTCAATAATTCGATTAATTAAAAAATATCACAGAGCCGCTCAGTCGGCTCGATCGGCTGCCGCGCCTTCCGCTTCGCGAGAGGCGCAAGGTCTCCGGGCGGACGCCCCCCTTTGAGCGCCTCTGATTAAGAGGGTTGGTACATCGATGGCGCAGAGTTCAGCTAATAGCTGAAACGCATCCCTCGATGTTGCCCCATCATCTGTAATTATTTGATTATGAGTATCGAACGCTCGAAATTCCCGAAAATCCAACAACTACGTCCACTTCAATTCGATTTTTTGTTGCATTTTTTGTTTCAGCTGATTTTTTTGCTATATCGTTATATGAAACAACTTCATCCTTCGCCTTTAGCTTAGATATATATACTTGGCACAGAAAAAATGTTACGGTTGCCACAACTGGAAATAATGATAATTTTTACTCATCAATACATATGGTTGTGACAAGTTGAATAAGATGGATGTATCTTTACAGCTATAACTATTAAGATATGCCAATCTTACAATTATCACAATGTACTATAGTTGTTATAACCGAAAAATGTAGATATTGATGGGCAACTTTTGGTCGCGCGCGCGTGGCAACTGTAGTCGTTTTTTTCATCTAAAAATATTATTAATTATATTAATATATACATATATATACATACATATATATAGTAAATTCCCTAATGTTATATTAATTATATTAATGGAAAACTTTTTCCATAGATCGTTTAGCAGCCAAGAAAATGAAAATTACAATAGATGTTTGTGATTACTCTTACTGTAAGAGCACCGATATTTTTTTCAATGTTTCAAATCAATTAAAATTTTGTCACAGCTTTATTTTATTCCCTGCAATTTTTGCGGTCGTGAGGAACGCAAGTAGTATCAAAAAATTGCGGATAACCAGAAAAGTGATATCGTCGCAAACTTTATAAAAAAAAATGTAAAGAATTATTTGTTAACGTATAAACGTAAAATAGAATAAAATAAAACCAGAAACTTAAGATCTTTAATTATTGATAAAATCGATTTTAAAAGTAGCGATACGCGCAACGGTCAATATTTGAGAACATACCACGACATACCATTGCTATATCAATGTTTAATTAAAAACAAATGGCGCGGTGACGTCTATATCTGCGGATTACTTTCTATTAGCTAATTAATTACGCTATATCGATATCTCTCCCGCTATTTCATTAATATGAGGATAACGACATAATAATGCGACTGCTACGTCACGCGATGCTTTGTGACGGTTTTCCGGAAATTCGAAAACCAGTAGGTAACTGTACGTTAGATCCGCCACATACTTAAAAATAGCTGACGACGGCGCGCCGCCAAGAAGCATTCGGAAATGTTATAATCCCGGCGCGATGTCATAATGATAATAACAACGCGTTAATTAAACTCGCTGATTTATGCGCCTTTCATATTGTAATTGCTCACCGAACTCGAGTCGAGCGCGCAGCTACGGTCTCGGGCGATCTCTCGCTCTCGGAGAGCTGAGATAATGCGAACGAATTAATGAGTCAAGGCGCAATTAATATCGACCACTCGCGCTCGCCGTCTAGCGGCAAAACCTCAACGTTATCTTTTGCCTTTGCGCCGCGAGAAAGAAAAGACGCGGGGAAACGGAAAGATGACTGCAGATTTTCGTAATTTTTTTTCTACGTTACAATCGTAATAGCACGGGAGATGTTCGCTCGCCTGGCATAAAGTGTGAGTTTCGCTCGCGCAAATTGCGTATTCTCCTTTCGTTGCCCAATTCAGCTCAAGAGTCTCGAATACAATTTGTTACGATTTAACGTCGGCCGCGGGGGAGAGGGAGGAAGGGAGGAAAAACGGGCGGACGCAAATCGCTTATTTACACCGTGAACGGTGTAATACGCACGCGCTGGGGGCCATATTTAGTTTACCAACCCGTGGGTATAATGTCTTTTTAGGTACGTTAATTAACAGTATTCATTTTGCACAAAGGTTTCTAATTACGCACTGTACGGAGCCATAGACTTAGTACCGCCTCCGTCATGGAAATGTTATGTCCTTCCTCGAGGTCTGGAGTTTACGACGTTGACGTCAGCGAAGTGCGACGGGTGCGAGGCCAAGCACTTTCAGGCTGATTTTCGGCGGGGACATCGCCATCGGCATCGACATCGACTTAGCTGAGGCTCCTCTTCGACGTTCGCAAGATTCTATGCTGCGGAGACGAGAACCTAGCAACGGTCGGCCGCCACATTGCGGGTCAATACTTGTCCAGCCGCTTCAGTTAGCAGTCGCATTAATTAATTATAATTAAGTTTTAGTTGACGCGGCCGTGGAGCGGAGCGGGGTAAGCAAGGCAGGTAGCTACGCGACTCGCATTTTGAACATTACCGATATTATGCAGATTTCACCCCCTTTCGCCGCCTGGCGTGTACCTCCTTCCCTCCCTCCCTCTCCATTTCTACTACTGCCTCTCCTTCACCTTACAACACTTCACCCCAACCATCGCATCCCCGCTTGCTCCTGCACCCGTCCTCACCCTTCAAGACACGCTCGCTTCTCGTGCCACTTGCCAAGCGAGTCGGAGAATGAATTATTTACTTATTTACGGTACGGAACTAGCGAGCGGCTCGTTACTTACCTATAGACAGTCGAATTAAAGCACCAAGGTTGAAATCGCACGTCCGCCCGTAGAGGGTCGATAGAGAGTCGTTTATACACGATGCGCCTCGTAAGTTTTCTTGTAACATGTCTTGATGCGACATTTCAAGTTAAGCACCACCAGCGATTAAATTGCGCTTGATAATATTCGTTCTGAAGCGCGCTTCATATCTGGCACCCTGGAAAGCTTTGCGGACGCTCCGATGAACTTTCTTTCATAAAGAAAATTTTCGTGACCAGTCGAGTCCGGAAGAGCCCGGAATCATTTTTTTTTTTTCGTGCCCAGCCGAGTGCGGAAGCTCGCGGAATAGGACGCGCCCTACGGCTATGGCTTCCGCCTTTCGCGAATGGTTTTGGCAAGGGGTTGCTGAAACGACGTCAGACGTAGTCCCGAGCGGCGGCAACTGCACGTCGCCGTAAGAAGCTGTTAATCTTCGGTAATAAACTGTATTTTCATTATAATACGGCATGAATATGCAACGGCGATAATGGCCTTAATATCCCGGCATGCATCTTCCTGTGCTTTACGAGCTGAGCCTCCTCTGCCGGAATTTGAGGCGTACTCACAGTGGATTTTGCGACGACGTTACTGTGCCGCGCCGCTCTCAAGAAGATCTCCTCCTGAGTACAACGCGCATTCGCGACTTCCTTCTTGAGGCCGCAGACGAAACGTATCATCATTTCGTCATTTATTCAGATTACTATTGTCTACGATAACGCACGACCACGCAATGAGCTGTTCCATTCCATTATTTCGTATTCATTTGAACAAAGCAATTTTATAACGCATATTTTTACGCGCGTATGCTACGTATTTAAAACTGAATTAGAATCAGAATTATAAAAATGTTTGCTGCGACAATAATTTATTTAAAGTAATTTAAATAGTCCAATTCTATCAGTCTCCTAATTAAAATTCGTTGATACCGAATAAAATTCAAAATGTTAACGTTAGGTTACATTTGCAAAACTAATTTTCTACCTCTCAATATAGAAATAAAGGACTACGCTCGATCGAGAATCCGAGCTTGTAATGGGCGCGATACGTTACGCATCGCCGTTAATGCGAGCCGACTTAATGTAAGCAGCGAGCGAAGGAATAATAGTGGCCTAGCCTACGGACATTCATTTATCTTAGTTTATTGCCAGCTGCGAGGAAACAAACACCGCTAGAATACGCAACGACGCGCCATTAACCCCTCGGTCGCTTTGCCAACCTGAGCTTAACGGTGTGTCGTGCACTTTTGCCCCGTACAGAGTTCGTCCTCACATTCGATGACGACTGAACGATACATTGTCGTTAACGTTACTTCTCATGCCACTTATGGTCGGTGCCCGTACGATATCCTGATTGTTTTAATCCTTCCGAGTGAATAGGACAGCGAACGAGACCAAACATTTACTTTCGTTATTCGTATTCATCTGAACAAAATGAATCGAACTTAAAAGAGCTATCTCAGCTACAGTTTGCGCAGGATACAGCAAACATAAGCCCGATTGCACTGATAGTCGTTTACACGAATCATATTGGGATTCGAATAGAATAGGAAAGGAAAGGAAAGATGTCTTTCCCATTACTTTGTCTAAAAGTGCCATATTATTTTAGTTTATTAAAAATTACTCCTTAAATTTTTAAGCCCCTTTAGGAGCTTATTCTGTAATTCTTAACGACTATAACGATATTGTTACGCTGTTATTACGTAGGTTTTTTTATATACTAAAAAAACTGCACAACAACAATATAATAATATCGTTACAGTTAAGAGTTACAAAATAGGCCCCCAAAATTATACTGACTTCATAATATCGATTAATTCTCTTTGCTGTTTATCTCTCCTTTTTTCTTCAAACTTCACATTCTCTATAACACTCTTTAATTATCTATCTCTCCCTTACTATTTCACACTTAGTAAGATTTTCTAATCCCGCAATTAAAATAACGCAAAATGTCTGTGTTCCAATCTTCTCATTACTTTTCTGCTGTTCTTTCATTTATCTGCCTATTTAAATTTACTTTCGCAACACGCACGCGTTGCAATGCGTACGTCTCTATTTCGATAGAAGAGTTCTGTCGTCGTAATGAAGAAGAAAAGATACGGAGGCTATGAGAAGAGGGGGAAGAGATTCCGTAGGATAACTCCGGCGGAAAACCGAGACGAAATCGGATACCGATCGACCAAACTGCGCGTAATTAGCGTAGCGCGGACCGAGCGTTGTTTTCTAGTGAAACAAATTAGACCGTTGTGTCGCACGAACGAATAAATTTAGAGAATGTTTCGCACCGAACGAAAAAAAAAAAAAAAGAACAAAATAAAAGGGGCGAGAGAAGCGAGCGCGAGCGAGAGTAGGTGGATACTGGAGAAAAAAAATTCGAGAGGGTAAAAATGTTTCTGGCATGGTGTATAATGGACGCATTGCGCGCGAATATAATGAGATTTTACAGTGCAATTCACATAAAGCATCGGAAACAACAAAAGGCTAGGATGGAGGGGAGAAGCGCGATAAAAATGCCTGCGCCTAAACACATTATTTCTACCCCATCCTCGCGCGTGCATTCACCGCGCGACGCTCTCGATCTCCGACCGTCGACTCTCGCCGCCCCATTATCATTCCCCGGACTATTTTTCACCATTTCGAAACTTCGTATTATGTGAAAATTACGATACATAAATGAAGGATATCGATACATAATTCGGAAGGGTATCAACATATAATTTTCTCAATACGAATCAATCAATCGATGTAATTCTTGTCGCCTAAACTTGATCATTGGCTTTCGGTCATTGGCATTGATAAACTTCCCTAAAGCACCGTCATCTTATGTACCTGTTTCCATATATTTTTCCTCGTTGAAACATTTCCGGTCTTTCGAATAGCCTTTGAGCGTTGTCAAATGCCAGCGATGACTTGAAAGCGAGCGAATAAACTGAACGAGGAAAGGAG
Source organism: Acromyrmex echinatior (assembly GCF_000204515.1). Next base: position 223,726 of record NW_011627623.1, on the reverse strand, counting down.
AGAGGGATGGTGAAAGAAAATTGAACTGAGAGAGAAAGAGAAATAGAGAGAAAGAGCGAGATGAAACAAGGGACGATAGAGGCAATCGTGGCGGGGAGCGAGCAAGGGAAGGAGGGAGGGAGGGAGGCGGAAGGAGACAAAAAAATTGGAGGGTGCGTTTCGTCGCGCCGATAAATTTTGAATGCACCTACCGCCGTCGGGAGAATTAGTAGCCTGTTGGTAATGATCAAAAAAAATTATAAACAAAAGATTCCACGGATGGCGAGCCTTTTTCGTGGATCAGCGAGGCAAGCGGAGCGCTTGCGAAAAGCTTTGACGGTTCCCGACCTGGCCGACATGGCTCTCATTGCCAGCCAAACCTACGACGCTATATTTAAAAATCGGCGCGCTCTCCCGGAAACTTTCACTACAAAGAGAAGGGGCCAACCGTTTACATCGGGTTTATTAAAATCGTGCACTCGCGGATGAACTATAGCCAAGCGAACGTACATTGGAGTCTAGGTTTCGGCACTTCAATTTGGTCTCTCTCGCGAGACCAAATTTTTAGGGAAAACCATAACTCCTACAATTGTCCTAAATTTTGCTAGAACGTCGAGGTTTATTCGCAATATATGCGGCAACATTCTTTGTCTTTTTTTTTTTCTCCACCGTGTATCACTGCTGGATTCGCTCGACCACGTTGACGCAGCGAATTCGATATCATTTATTACGGAGGGGAACAATACGCCACTACCAATTCGTGTGCCTGATGCATCATAAAGGATCGCAGCAACAGCGGCAACCATCCGTGCACGCGACTCGACACTTTCGAACGGTTGTGCAATAATGGGCCTGCTCTTTAATAATGCGAGCGTTACGAGAATTCGTAATCAAACCAGATGGCACACAGAGATGCGCGTCAACTCTGGCCAGGCGCGGTTGGCGCGGAGCGTGGAAGAGAAAGAGAAAAGGGAGAAAAAAATTGTATTGACGAAATCATTGATACAACGGACAGTCACGCGTTATACAAGCGCCGATTTTAAACACGAGTTCCGGCTGATGCAAGTCGCGCATCCGCCCTGACGCGAGTGTGAGCTGACATCACGCGCTCTACAGGGCAGATTCATTATTTTTAATTAAACAAAATAATAATACGCTTATTAATTGATTAATTAAACATCACGCATGCATTACGCTCCTCCATCAATGGCATCGTCATTTAATCCACCCCTCGAGCCTTTGGATGCCGACTGCTTGTTAAGCTGACTTTTACCCCCGCAGTTTTATTAGTCCGTATCGATACAAAGGAAAGGAAGAAAGAAACGAAAAACTGATGAACGTGAAATATTTAAGTACATATAACAAGTCCGTCCAACTTGTTCGCTCCTTAAGCCAGAAACAAGTTTTTACTCGCGAGTTCTTCCTTCATTGAATGAGACGAAAAATGTACAAAAAAGGTAGATATTTAGGAAGGCCATACATTGCGTGAAATACATATTTCGTCATATTTCGTTTTGGGGTCACCACACACGTCATTCTGTGTGTGGTGGCCCCAAGACTCGTGACATACATAAAATGTGAGACAGTAAGACGTAAGCAGTAAGCGAATTTGTCAATTACAATAGAGAATGTAAGACAATAATCTTGTAATTGACCAATTTACTTACTACTCACGTCTTATTACCTTACATTTTTATGTTGGTCTTACTCTCCTTACCATTTGCGCTACCAATTCTACCAACAATGACAGCTGATTAAACACAGCGCATGGACACAACAAATACGTATTCCACGCAATGTATGGCCTCCCTAAACGTCTATCTCCTTTGTACATTTGTCGTCTCACTCAATGAAAGGAGAACTCGCGAGTAAAAACTTGGTCTACAAAAGTAGATTGTAGTCACTTTCGCGTATCCAAGCATTGTATTACTCAAGAAAAATCATCAGTGCCAAAACCAACGGCAGTTCTTTAACGTAAATGCGCATAATGCAGTCTCACAACAGCGGGTGGACGCGCGTAAGCGCGACACGCGCGAAGTACATAAACTTCCTGGCGCAAAAGCGAAGCTAGAAAACCGTGCAAGTTGCGGTGGCGAATGCGATATAAAACGCCTTTGTCTTGCAAAAACCCGCAGACGTATATCATGCGAGCCCAGGCCGCAGGCATTGTTTTACTCTCGCATAATTACTGCGAGTCACGTTTTAAAGTTGAATTTCACCTAAATAAAGCTTAATATTATTATCGCGGGCACAACCGAGGCGCTGCTGCCATTATGAACCAGTTACACTCTCAAATATCGTTATACCGCATGATCGTTTTCGCGATATTAAGTGCGGCGCCGGGTTTTTTTCAGTGTTTTTCGTGTAGTGTCGACCGCGACCGGCGTTAATTAGATGCAAGGTGTGGACGTACCTTGCCCCGAGCTACCACGTGCTTCTGACGTTAACTTCATGATGCCTTTGCTCGTTAACGACGATGATGTATGTTGGAACCGTTTAAAACTCCGCTGAAACGTCGCACGCTCTCTCGAAAACACGGTTCGAAAAATATTTCGGACTCTATACAACGAGAAGTTTAACGAGCGATTTTATCGCGCCACCGGAAGATCTTCTTAACATCCGTGAGCATCACGGCGTAAAAAAGATAAAACATACAATGAAATAAACCAACTTGTTATATTTCTGGAATCGAATGGATAGCGGTGTTCACATATGTTTTTCTGCTTTTATTCACTTACGTTAACGATTCTAATTTTTGTTTATGTCATTCGACGTTACCGATGAAATTATTCTTTGAATTCCTGAGAAATGTAACAATTTTTCATTGCATATCCGAAACTGGTCGTATGACTATCGACAAAAAATCTCCGGCCGTGGAGAAATCACGCGGAAAAATGACACCATTCTCTGGCTTGTAAAATAAATCCGCGAACATTAAAAAATCCATCCGCTGCATATTTCCATGAGTATCACGAGCGGTGTTGGCACACTCAATTTCCCTTTCCTTGTATTCGATACATGTCGCTTTCCCGCAGCTAGGAGGCGACGTATTCGTACGTCACGCTCGAAATAAACGTCAGTTATCGACAATGATCCAGCGCGTTACGAGAGTGTGTGGATTCGTTCCTACGTGCCATTTCACGTCATCGCCCGGTATAACGCGTGATAGCGCCGTAATTTTGCGTTATGCATTTACCGTGCGAAGCGTCGAAAATAAAAAAAATAAAAAAAGCAAAAAAAAAAAAGGAAAAAAAATGGGAAAAAATTAGACACCGCTCGTTCGTAGACACAGTCGCGGCAAATTTGTTTATCGGCGTGCGAGAGCGCCGGGACATTAATACACGGGGCGTCACGGCGATAACCATTCTCAATATCCATAATTATTATCAGTGGCGGGCGATGTTGGCAGCTACGGCGGACCACGTGACTCGTTCCCGTCGAAATAAAATGACAACGTTCATTTGCAAATGCGCGAAAGTGCATTATTTTTATTGGGTTTGTTAGTAGCCGTTTCCGTCGATGTGGCCCGACTACTCGTTTACGCGGATTTGTGTGCGCGCATCAGCTTCGCGTCGGATAGAATGTATGGTGCGGATCGACCAAAGAGAGAGGGTGCGATGGGATTTACCGGGGGAATACGGGCGTCGATGGATCCCTTTTTTCGACACGCATATATAGATATAGAAAAATTATCGTCGATATCTGGCAACGATACGATCCTATGACGCGATCGATATATGAATGCGACGCGCGGTCTCGGAAACTCGAATTTCAATAAGAAGGTCTCTTTATTGGTCAGTTTCGAAACCGTGTGTGTTTCGTCGAAAATTTTTCGAGACCACTGATAAACGCAATGAAGAATGCGGGATGCATTACAAAAATAAACGAAAACGATGTTACAAAAAATATGTTTGGTAAATAATCCGAGATAAAGTTACGAGTATACGTGACGTTAATTGACTTGGGAATATAAATATCGCATATAATTTTGCAGTAACGCAATATTTACCGATATAATAATTACGGATAATAAGTAACAATTTCCGCTTCTCGTAACGGCAAATAAAACATCCATCTCGTACGCCCCCTCTATTATTTTTCGCCATCCTCGCCGTTCAAATCGCTAATTGAACTCGTCTCGTTACAACTTTCTCGCGGCACAATCCAATAATGCAACATCCATTTCTGTAACGCTAATCACAGCAATTTTACTCGGCAATGGGCGAGATCGTCGTATCTCCGTTCTTCAATGTAATTAAAAATTCGTGCGATTCTCCAAATTCTCCGTTAATCTTCAGATCAGGCAGAGATAATCTATATATAAAAAGAAAATCCAACAAATGGTTCATCAATAAAAAATACTCTTTTAATATCATCTACATGTTTTCTTTAAAGTTAAATTGTCTGTATATAAAGCTCAATAATACTGTGCACACACACACACACACACACACACACACACACACACATATAAACTACTCTTTTCGAGTGAGATTCAATCTCCTTTTTTTTGAAATGAGACTTCATTCTTTAAAGTGACTTTTATTCCAAAAGAGTAGTCTTACTTCAAAAGAATGAAATCTCATTCTTAAGACGTGAAAATATTTTCACTCTTTTTTTTTCAAGATTAGCTTAATTTTCAGTCTTTTAAACTGACTCCAAAAGATTTAGAGAATATATATATGCATGCATGTGTGTGCACTACATACAAATGCGGTGTCTTCTCGAGCATAGATTAGAATTACCGATTATTGGTACGCGAGAAAATACACGAGAAGAACGCGAAAAAAGATACCAGTGGCAAACTGGAAATCGACGTGGCCGACCACTCTTCGACCGCGGTATGCAAATCGGGCACGCGGTAACGCGCCGACGATTATACCTGGCACGCGTGCAACCAAACCGTCGTCGGTGGAAAAAAGAGTTGCAAGAAGACAAAAAGTATGGGCATATGGAGGGGTTGCCGCGGTGGCGGTAGTGGAGTGCGATAGTGGAAAAAAGTCGCGGACGGCGAACGCTGTAAAAATCCGGGGTGGTCCCAACCAATCGGACGCATTGTGTCCACCCGACAAACAATACCGTCGCTGCTCGAGCGACTGATGCATTTTCGCGCGAATTGGGCGGTATTGTTGGATTTTTCAAATTGTATTTTTAGCCGGTGCCGGTGTCGACGCGAGGACAAAAATTGCCTGTCGTCGGGCACGTTCTTCGCGTACCTACACCGTCCCTTCATCGCCCTTGTCGTTCTACAGCCCTTCGGTTCTTTTTTTGAGCGTGCGCGGCTGCGGGTCACCGCCTGCGGCTGTTGTGGATAAAGCAATGCTCTTCCCGAAGCGCGAAATACAACTCTCAATGCTGCGGGCGATCGACGATCGTGCATTATACATGTTTGCGGTGGGAAGACATGGAAAATTGGATAAAAAACAAGGAGATGGTAGCGCATCTCCTTGTTATCTTCGACAATGTTGTAGGTGTAATGTTTCTTTTAGTTGTGATTTCTCCTTCTCTGAAGTATACATAGTTTGTTTTGCGGTCAGCTGTAGGTACATAGTTACGGTCGCATAATACATGTGCGCACATGTGTACAAGTTTTTCGCGAGTACAATTACACAGGTACAATTATCGTAAAACGTGGTAATTTGAAACACTAATTAACGTGTAAACTATTAATTAATGTGTACTTAATGTGTACTTGGTACACGTGACGATAAAAGGATAACGGTAAGAAAAAAAGAGCAGTATTTGACACGTGATTTATAATATATGTATAATATTATATTAGTTATTATATTCGTTTCTATTACTTATATCGAGCTCGTATAAACTTGAAAAGGTGCGATCAAGGAGTTTTGCGGTGAATGCAGTCATCCAAATGCTTGAGCGATTTCGCGAAAGGGAGGCGTCCCCTCCCTCCTCCTCGACAAGGAAAGTACCGCTTGTCTGGTTGAGTGACAATCAAAGGCTACAACAGTGCGCACCCTCGTTCCTCGATACAAGGAGCTGAGGTACAGTCGCTTGTCTGCAGCGGGCATTCCTAGTACAGTAATCTTATTAAATTTACATATTAATCAACGGATTTTAATTATCCCCAACCCCCGCTGAGCCTTGGCGAAGGAAAGGGAGAGCCGAGAGCGGAGGAGAAGAACGATGATAGAGAAGAGACGATGCAAGACGAAGAGAGACCGAGACAACGGATGGAACGAGGTAGATCGGCAAAGTGTGGTCGAGCGAGAGAGACGACTATAGTCATAGGGGAGAGAATGAAAGAGAAGAGAGGGAGAAACGGAGATAGGGCGCGGGAGGTAGAGGTAGAGAAAGAGGAAGAGAGAGAGGGAGGGAGGGAGGGAGGAAGAGAGAGAGAGAGAGAGAGAGAGAGAGAGAGCTCCACCCTTGCGCGGCGGTGGCGGTAGCGGTGGCGGAGACCGAGCCAGCTCTCGTAATTTACATTAATCCAATAATTGCATGGAGGTTTCCTAATTAGAAATTCAAATGAGGTGGTGGCAGGCAGGCACAGGCGGGCAGAGCTACCAACTCAGCAGTGGGAGAACACCATCGCCACCGAGCAAAGTCCGTGCACATCGGGCGATCGTACGTCGACTGGCCCTGGCCTAACACGAGTCCGAGTAATGCCAGGGTGGGCGTCAAAAGCTACCAGAATCCTCGAAATTTGGACCGCCGTGCTCATGTAACCTATACCTATATCCAACTACGGTCACACATCAAATAGCAAGCTTGCAGAAGCAAGCGCAACCTCCATTGCTATCTATCCTTAGTCGTGGAACAAAGTAATATCTACGCAGAAACTTAATTTAATATGTATAAGTTTCGTCACTTTTCATTTTCTACCTCGCGAGAACGTTTTATATCCGGATGTGTAACAATAATATTATTTCATATTTTAAATATTTTTTGTATTATATATTAAATACAATTAAGTTTTACAAGACATTAATATTAAATATTAAGTACAAAAAGAGTAGTGATGCATTAATTGATTGAAAGGCGATCATGTAAAATTTATAAATATCGAATGATATTAAATATTATAAAAGTAGTCCTGACACAAATATTACTTTGAAAAAATTTAAAAACGGACTCACTCGCGAAGATTCAAGCCGATCACCGAGCGCGAGAGCAATTTCAGCGCAATATAACGTTGTCCATTGGTACATCCCGGTGCGTGTGGTCCTTTTGTTGTCCCCGGAGGGTTCCCTCGGCAAACGTAACACGTCCCTAATATCGTCACAGGTCCGTCCCTCAGTCGTCACCCAGGGCATATCGTGGCACACGGTCGAACTCTGATAGTCCCAACGTGCTCGATTAACGAAGGTGTCAACCGATGAAGCGACGCGTATTATTTTCACGAGTTTGAATCACGGAAAAGCACATGATTTTAGAAGTAAGTCCTCCAAAGTCGGTATTGACGGCAACACAAATAAGAACTTATTTAAAAGAAAAAAACTTTCATTTACTCGATTGATTTCAATTGCAATTGCGTTGATCAAAAGATGTCGTACATAAATATATGCTAATTTATTAAAAAATTAATACAAAGCTTTTAAATCATTCAAGATTATTAATTTAGACTGCAAATGAAACAGCTTCAAAAACTGAGTAATTAATAAAATTGTAATCTAATGATTTAAAATAGAGTTTCTATTCTCTTTTGCTTAAAGAATTAGAATAAAAGATTGAATGAATTACATATTATTTCACTATCTAATTTCTTCTTACAATTGGTCCACTGTAATGCTGTTCTATTCGGCAAAAGCGTTTTCCATCCGTATGATATTCGCTAGAATTTCAAGTCATTGACGAAATCGTCGACTATTCCCGTTGCAGCGGGTCAACCGAGTTTCGTCGAAGGAACTCCGCGTGCAATTATGATAATGGCGACCGTAGTCGAAGCACCTAACCCGGGCTAACTCCGTACGTTAGTTCTGGTAGTTCAGATATCGTCTGTGTTTAAACAGCTAGGCGGTGCTGCGGCAACCGTCGTCGCGAAAGGGGTGAGACTGAGGGGGTTAGCAGTAGTGGGGAGAGGGGGGGTGAATCTGGATGGCAGAGTATGAGGCTACGACGGCAAATCTACATAATATAACCAACTATTGTTCAAATAGACGGCGCTCCGCAGATTCAATTACCATTGTGATACAATTAATGTTGGGAATTTCATCAATTCGAGTGCCGGGCACGGCTCTTACATATGCATAGGAGAATCGAACGTAGCGCAGATCTCGCGCAGTCGAAGAAAGTCGATGACAAATATTATACGAGCTGGTTGGTGCCTAATCAAGTCTAGCGATCCCTATGTCGTTATCATTGTCGTGACATCGCGGTGGTCAAAGGGGTGACTATCCTCGATTCTTCATGACGCAGTACGTGGTAACATGACAAAATGCAAAATATACTAGAGAATAGAGTAGATATCTGAAGAATAATTTTCTTTTCATATGTATCTGTTGACGTATAAAGTGATCTAGATATTTCTCTAAATTGTGCGGAAATCACGCCGACACATAAATCACACGGTTATCAGAAGGACGAAAAAATTAGTTAATAACTTTCACGAGACGTGCAACAATTTTGTCGCGTCCAGAATGCAGAGTGAGTTGCGCGCGGTGGGCGGCATATCATATCGTATCACGTTAATCGCTGATATCGTACGGCAAGTTAAACGGTGTATCGGAAGCTTTCAGAGTTAAACGCGAGCCAACCACCTAGCCGGTTGAATAAAGATCTGCTGGCATGAGAGCCACTGGCTCGCGTGCGGCGATCCATATAAATTCTAATTCCGCAATCAGCGGCATCCAAGATAGTTCTAGGCCGATCCTAGCCCACTAATTCCAACTACCTACCCGCGCCCTACCTTCTTATATTTACCCGACAGTTCATAATAGCCATAATCAACGGTTATACCAATCCCACGATAATAATTACCGAACCTGAAACTTTCACCGGTGTGCACCAGCCACTGTGTGCGAGCCTGTGTGTCTCGTGCGGATAATTCTCCGCACATGCGTTGCCGCCCTCGACCTCGGAGTGATTAAATTTCCTTTCTAAATGGAGAAGAGATAGATCCGGACAGCCGGCCAAGAAAATCCACATCGCGGCGCGGCGATAGAATCAACCTACGCTCTGATTTGGATCGACCACGCACTGCATTATTTCGCACGTCGGTAAAATGCGTGACCGCAAAGTATACAACTCGTAACAAGTCAGGGCGGGTGAGGGTCGTTAATAATATCACCGAGATAACGAGCTCGTAAATAAGCGCGCGAATATGTATGTAGCACGGTCATGCATTCTCAACTTTCTCAAATTGGCCCCCGTTGTCGTCGGTCCGATCAAGATCATCGCGATTACGATCTCGACCTTACAGCAATCTAATTTCCTTCTGCCTCTGACGCGGTATCGATCTTAAAGATAATTAACTCGCGCATGCGTAAGATAAATTAAATAACACGATCTTCTCGGCATACCTACAAAACATTTAATCGCAGATAACCGATCCCCGAGCGAATCATTGTTAATTTCGACGATCCGCGCAATCCTATGATCAAATCAATGTAGAATACATAAGTTTACGGAATAATTCGCGCGTGCGGATACGGATCCCGATGGAGGGACCTTGAATTATCGAAAATAGGTTGGGTCGATCCGAGTCGAAGCCAGGCAAGTTTGCTATGGCTAAGGAGGGAGGATAGGAGGTCGAGGGGAACAATTTTCGCCGGCCCCTTTGCCGCCCGGCCCCTTCTCGTCTCCTAGAATAATCGATCGTATAATTATCGTGATGTACCTGCTAATGCCGCGAAAATCAGCCCCTCGCAGCGTCCGCCGAGCAGACGGCGGGTTAAGCGTCGGTAGTAGGAGCACATAGTAATTATATCACCGCCTAATGGATATAGTTAATTGCTAATTATGAGGCCTGCCGAATGATCGATAGTACCGTGAGGCATCGCGGCCCCCTGATCGTTCGTTGGAAACGACAGGATGGCGGCGAGGGATTGCCAAGAGTGTCATTCTGGCCAATGCCGAACGACCCTCTAACTCCACTCCCTCTCTGAACCTGTCAAAATCGTTGATTAAAGATCGCAAACAGTTGTTAGTTCACAGATTTCCGGTCAGCGTATATCCCAGTCATCGAAATGACATTAACGTAATTAGTGTATTTGTAATTTTTAACAGTGTACAAATTTAAAAAGTGATAAAACATAAGTTTCGTTTAAATTACAAATTCGTACTCTGTGATTCTCTCTTCGTCTTCATACAGAGAGCTCTTTGACAGAATAATTATGGAATAAACGTATAATCGGTGCCCATGATATTTCCAAGTATCAACGCGCTCTCATAGCCCAATTATCCTTTACCAGCAATCGTAATCTTTTTTACGCCGAATAGAAAATGACGGAGTTAAAGGCACGAGCGTTCTTAAGTTTGCGGCACGCGAGCCAGTACCCTTGGCGGCAGGTACTGAATCCGTATCGCCGAATAGTGCTGGTGACACGAAATCGCGCGCACACGTTCGCAGAATCTGCACTCCTCTTCCCCCCCTCCCCCCATCTCTCTCTCTCTCTCTCTCTCTTCTTCCATCGCGTTTCCTTGAAAGGTACCTTCATTGCATATACAGTAATTAGATATCGTGCAAGCGAGAAATTAAAAGTGAAACACATCGCTGCGCGCCTGTGACTTTAAGGCCTGTGTCGCGTTTCGCGGAATCGCGTGCGCGGACTGCAAAGTAAGCCGCCGCCCGCGACACCGACTAGGTGCAAACGTCAAAGAGCGGAATAATGTTAGCCCGTTCTAAGAGGGACTTTATTAGATCGGTCCGCAGTCACGCCGTTCACGTAAAATCTCTCGGCGTAAAGTGTCACGCGCGCCTATATTCGCGCGCCGCTTTTGCCGGCAGGTGCAGAAATCCGCTGAAAAGGGTCTAGGGCCGTGTCACAGACTGGGAGGGGGGGGAGAGGGGGAAGTGAGCAGGAAACGAGCGCGTGCCTCATGGAAGGCGTTAGGGATGACGAAATTTCTAGAGGTTGCCAAAAATCAAAGAGATGGAAATTAACTCGGCTGAGAGACATAGAAGGCGCGGGAGAGAGAAAGGGGGAGAGAGAAGGATAACTGACTGAGAGATTGGCTAACGAGATTTCGAGATCCTCGAGAAGGTTGCACCGCAACCTAAAGACAATTATATAAGCGGTGAGTGTCAAATGCTGCCTGATGATATAATTAAAGTGTACTTAATCTTACGTACGACGCTTCGCGTTGTAGCCGCTCGAAATTTGCTGGTTCGTGAACAATAGGATTAACCAGATTCACGTTTCACTCGCCGTTAAACGGACCCATGTCGAAAGAACAGAAACGAATTGATCAATGAACGACATCACTGTGATGACAATGACATTCAATTTTCTACTGTGCTAAACAAAAATAACAATAACTCATATGATAAAAAATACGGGTAAATGATTATTTTTGTAATACCATACATTCGTACACGATTGTATGCAACAAATTTCCATAACAAATATAAAAATTTATAACAAATATTTTTTTTTTAACAAAGGAATTATAGAGAGAGAAATATATGTATATATATACATATATATAAAGCGACGATTTCAACTTGAGAAATATCGAAGCGTAATAAAATTCATACGATCGAAAATCGATATCTCTACAAAATCGATTTGTCATTGTTAACGACCCATTACGATCTCGATTGACCATACAGAAAAAAATCCTACAGTCGATTGACCCCTTTCCCTATGACTATATCGAATAGCGCCTACTTATGCGCATATTCTTGGTTATTACTGGCGCGGTGCAGCGGGAATAATCGTCTTAGCAGAAAGCCACGAGCGTTGTAGTATCGTTGGAACATCTAGAATTATACTCATTAACACCGAGGCATCTGCTAATGATCTTACTTGGCTCCGGATTGTGTAACTCAAGGACTGTGCGGAAATCGGTCGCGAATAATAATCCTTCTCAGAATAAAATTATTTCTTCCACAAATATGTGCGTTAAGTATATGTTAACGTGATACGTTGAACGGGGTGATTATTTTTGTAGAAACACGTTAAATTATATGTACGCATAATCGGGGAGCGAATATTATTCATTAACATTACTAAAAATATGTGGATAATATCTATACAGAAAAGTTATAATAATAATAATAATAATGCAGATTTAAAAAATTCGATATTTAATTCATTAACTAAATTCACCAGATTTAATATCGTAAAATATTTTATTTTTATGCTAAATATGTATATAAATCGTACTGTTTTTAAAATATAATTTTATACTTATACAAAAAACTCATCTATTTTATCCGTATATAATTCTATTCCCAATAAATTATTTTTTATGCATAGAAAAATATACTTCTTGATCGATTTGAAATCTTGTTACGATACAGTCTTTTCGCTCAGGAATATTAATAATTGAACAACAAAAAATATATCACATTAAAGAATAATAAGATAGATAAAAATAAAACTGGAACAGGAGCAATAATGCGCAGATATAACGACGGTCCGGCGTTGATTTAAACTCGTAATTTAAACGAAAGAAGATGCTTTTACGAGAAACATCAAGTATTGCAACGATCTCTGTGGATTAACGCACTCTCATGCATCTCTATTGTGCCGCTTGGCGGCTTTGGTCGTCATCACTACGCATTGGAGTCCGTTCACGAGATTGACCGGATTTACCAGAGCAATAATAATTTATTCCTCCGCCACCCTCCTCTCGCCGCATTGACAAACGGCAAGTGGATCTCTTAACATGTGTCGAGTGGTCGGTCGCGCTGATTACTTCTGGGAAGCTTCTTCACGGCGGCTGACTTGGCGCTGTCGAGGAAAACGTCGACCCATAATTACCGTAACGACCGTGATGGCTCGGTGTGCAACGAGAAACTTGCGCATCCAAATAATATATCTACCATCGAGCGAGTGGAGAATTTTATTTTTTACGTACCTCCAGCGTTTGATTCGATTCTTCGTGGAAACCTTTTCTACTTCGAATACGCAAACACGCGAAAACGTTTCGTGAGGAGTGCGAGAAAAACTCAGCCGAAGAAGGAAAGGCGAAAGCGGCAGCGACGACGACTAAGGCTAACGCGAAGCGCGGTCAGACGGAAGAAGAAAAAAAGAGGAGCAACGACTGGCTCGACACTTCGTGCAGGACCGAGGCCACGGTCGGTTTAATTAAGTTGCGCGAGCTGGCAGAAGTTTCGTCGGGTTTGTTTCCAGGCGTGGGAGAAGGAGGGAGACCGAGACTGTGTTGTACAGCGACACAAATAAATTTTCCCGGAATGGCATTGGACGGCTTAATTAACCCCCCCACCCAATAGCTTCGCCCCACCAATCCCATCCACTGTCTTTCCCCCTTCACAACCATTCTCCCGCTATACCCCTCAGACTCTGTCTCTCCTTCTCCCTCCCTCCCTCTCTCTCTCTCTCTCTCTCTCTCTCTCTCTCTCTCTCTCTCTTCTTCGCTCGATTCGTCTCGATGCCGCTGTCCTCGTTCACGTAACCATGCTCGACCCTTCCCCAGCACGGTATAGATATCCGCTTCGACTCATTATGGATTCCTTATTACGGGAATAGATTAACGGATTAAATCTTAACCGACGACAGAGCAGCATCGAGAGGAAGGAAGAGAGGAAGAGTGAGGCCGAGGCCGTGCGCCGTCGTCCTTATAGACGCTCTATTATCGTCACCTTTTCTACAACTAGGAAAGCGGGTCAATAATCGCCTCGTAAAGAATCCCATTACTCTCAACGACGACGGCCATTTCACCCAAGTCATTTGCAATCATTAACATCCGTTTAAAGTTGAAGGCGCAGGGTAAAACGGACGTCGCTCTGCAAAGGCGCGCTCGCAATCTCCCGTCTTCGCAGCTCGCAGCTCGCAGCTAGCACGCGAAAATAAAGTTTCATTACGTGTCCGTTCCCTCGGCAGCGCAGCGGCGAGAAATCAGGAAACGCCATGTTAAGATTCGAGCTGTTTAGCTCCCGACGGGATTATCCTCGCGCATTTCCACGTGCTTCGACCGATCTCGTGTCGGCCCAACGGACATTTTACACAATACTTTATCAAAATAAATTTACGCGTCTCGTTGATCGATGAATGAGGCAGACGTTTATTTGAATTTTCCTCCGGTCGAAATGGTCTTCTAAGCAGATTTGGAGATCAAGATGTACGGATCGATCAATCGAAACGATCGACGGCCGCCGTTCTCTTGAACACGGCAAGTCGTTCCGTTGACCCCGTAACGTGGAACCCAGTAATACGGAACGCTATTTATTCCCGAAGTTTCGAAGGTTCGGGTGAGCCGAAAGCAGCTCACTTCGAGGTAATTACGAGGATTCGCCGTCTTTCTCGGTTGTGTTGGCGCGCCAGGCGTTACCGTCTCTGTTTCTTCACTGACGCAAAGTATACCTCGTTCTCGCTCTCGCCCGCCGATTCTATCGGGCATAATTACCTTTCGCTGTCCCTCTCGGATAATCATTGTAACACCTAAGCACCCTACCTAACCTACCGGAGCCTAGCCAGCGTTTCCAACGTTATTCGCCATCGATCGACCGCCCTGACGACGATTTCCGTGCTACGACGTGGTCATTGCCGTACGACCAGATCGTTTCGCTAACGATCACGACTGTCACCGGAGAATTTTCGATTGTCGCACAAATGAGGGTAGATAAAAATCATGCGAGCTATATCAACTGGATTTTTTTACAATATTCTACAGAACTAACATGATTAAGACTGATATTTTCAAAGTTTTTACGATGATAAACATAAGCAATAATTTTAGTCTTTCATTAAGTGGGTAGATGGGGTGTCTATAAAATCCCAAGTATAATTTTCTTTAACCTTCAAGTAGATGGCTACACTCTACGCATAGTTATCTTAAAAATCTTGTTCTGGAAGAACAAAATAAAAACAACTGCTCAGAAGTTTCAAAGTTAATTATTTTTACATTCCTCTATCTCATAAGAATATAAATAATGTAAACTTAACTCTGTATGTGCTATTAAAAAATGTAATTAGAAAAAAATAAAATGTGTTTAGCATGTTTTTAGTACCCTACTTACCTACTTAAAAGTTAAAACCTTATTCTGCAAGAGAAAAATGAAAAGTGTTGCTCAGATGCTCAGAAGCCTTATTGTTAAAATTTATTTCTTTTCCTTCGTCTCTAAGAGTATGATGTGTAATGTGTAAATTTAACTAACATAATATGCTAATAAGAAATATATCTATAAAATTTGTTGGGATGTTCTGATTACCAATTTAACTTGCATCTATCTTATCTTTAAGCCACCACCTATCTATTTAAAGGTTAAATAAATCACTATATCACTGTGTGTGTAAAAAAAAATATTTCGCATTTTATATTATTATGCATGAAGAATTTTATCATACAATAGATATTTACAAAGATTCGTTATCAAGATTAAAATATACAAGGAGAATCGTTCGTCAAGATTAACAGTTTGTGGAACGGATCGTCAACGGCGGACCGACATTGAAGTTTCCATATAATTAGACGATTAATGGTTGCGCACGAGACACGCGTACCGTATTTGAAATCAATCGTACAATTCCTTAAGCGGCCTTATTCTCATGCATCCTCATGGCCCCGTCAATCGGATGAGACGTATCTCAGCGGAATATCCGATACGACGTTAATATGCAGGATTCCCGTTTGACCCGGCGCGACGCGGCGGCAGTATAGTGGCGGCGGTTGCGGCTGCCGATAAGCGTTACAACATAGGGATCGATGACTTTTCGTCTCGATCGCCGCGAACGAACGCGGCGGGTACCGCCAGCGATGCGCTAAAGTTTTATCGATCCCTATTCAATGAGGATACCGCGCGCAGCACGCGCGACGCATTAAATCATTGAAATTTATGCAGCCGGCCGCGGTACGTGCAGTATCTTTCACTTTTCATTACGGGATCATTTGTCATGCGGCCGTAGATCTCTTATCATTCGGCGATCATAAACAACCACGCATAAATTCCAACTTTCGCGCATAACCTGACGCCGACCATCGACCGGCGCCGCCAAA
Organism: Acromyrmex echinatior; assembly: GCF_000204515.1. Next base: position 207,661 of record NW_011627623.1, on the reverse strand, counting down.
TTTATTACTTCAAAACGCATCGGGAATACGCTTGCCCTATATGACAAACTTCTGTTCCGTCTACGCACAACTAACGATAGTTACACCGTGCGATGATACCGCGAGTACGGCGAGTCGACTTTTATTATATTATCCAGATAGTCCAGTTTCATTATCGATCGACATCGCCGATCGAGCGTGACGATCTATCCTGAAAATCTATATTTTTAAGTTATCCGAATAATTATCTCGATCTATGTAATTTCTCTCTTTTTTTTTTTTTTTACCTGACTAGTCTATATGCATATAAAGTAGCAAATTCCCATCGTCATTAGAATTTCGAACGAATAGATCTGTTAGATACGACGGAAACATATATTCTTATAACTGCAATCGGTCATAACAAGATGAAAATCCGCGCAACCATTTATTAATCGCAATCTATGTGCTTGCGTTTCTAAGCATGCATGCCGATATAATCTCGCAAAGAAAGAGGCGATTTGTAATGTTAAATATTCTCGATGTTATCGTGGCTGTGGCTGTATTTTCTTGGGAATCAGAGAAGCTAGGACTGCCAAGGGACCAGTTTCGTAAAAAAGTTTAATGCGCCGGACGAATCAGCGTCACGCGTTCGTTCACCCTGTGCGCTGCATAATTATGTGTCTATGCTTTATGGCAACGACGTAACGAAGGCGCGCGCGCGGGCGCCGGGCTGCTTTCAGACACTGTAAATTAAAGTTGAGAAAGTGCGCTATGCGAGTAATCATCGCGGAACGCGCGCGTTAATTAAAGCTCATTGTAATAAAGAGCACTTTTTATTCACTTTACCTCGTTCAGCCGGCCAACCGGCCTGAATGTGTACGCGGGATATTTTTATGTTTAATTATATTACGTTTTACGAGTTCCTCCGGACTGTCTTCTTAGCGGCGTAAAACGTCGACGACGCAGAGTTTTAAACTTTAATTGTCGCTACGACCGCGCGGTATATATCTGCCAATAAAAGGTAGCCAACCCCTTGGGGGGGGGGGGGAGGGTGACGTCTCTCTTTAGCGACAACCAGCGACAACCAGCGATTCTATGAATAGAAGAATGAATATAAGCCTTCAGAGTTTATACGGATCATCGAAACGGTGGGTTCTTGTTGATGATAGACAAACCAGCGAAGACAAAATGACAAGTGAAGTCGAGGCTTATGATTGTTCATTATCGAACAATGGTTTCCGCGGTTTTCCCGAAAAACTGATATGGTCCAGTGGCAAGGATTCAATCCGCGTCCCTCTTGATCCCTCTTCCTCCAGCCGCATCTTTGTTTCTCTCGGTTAGCGTCTCCGCTCCCCGCTCGCAACAACCGCCCGCCCCCCCTTCTCTCGTTCTCGCTCGCTCCTGGCACTGAGAGATATCAATTAGCACTGCGTCCTGGGGAATTAATCTCGGGAATTAATATCACGACGTTGCCAATTAATTTTCGTTAATTTCGAATCAGCAGTTTCCAGAACACCGGCAGTGCGGTTCCCTAACACAAATCCCTATCACCCGCTACGGTAGGACAGAGCAAGGCGACGATAGTGGAAGGCGGTCGAGAGGCAAGAGAGACGGTCGGTATATAGAGACACCTAAGAAAGAACACGGAGCTTGCACGTGCGCGCAAGCGTTGCTACACGAGGGGGTGAGTTGGGGTGAGTTGGGATGAGTGCGAAGCGGGAGAAGGACGGACCCGATTTTGATAGCGACGTAGCACTTTCGTGAAAGTTTCGCGTACAAGAGAGTGTCACATCGGCCAGTTCTTGCCCGCGCGCTAACAGAGGGTTAACCTATTCCACGTTTATCAAAACATACATTTAATTATGCCGCACATATCGCCCTACATACCCCGGTGAAAGAGGAGGATATACGGACGGCGCTCTTTCGCTTATTCCGAGCTTAATTCACACCTGCAACCGTGACGGGACGGCTAGCGTCGCTTAAATTAAAGCGGCGAATAATAAAGGCGTCAACTCCGCGCGGCCGTTTCCTTTTTATTTCTATACACGAGCGGCCGCAAGTCGCAGTCCATAGCGCGACGAGTCTTTTGTTCTTTGTACCCTCGAGAGAGAAAAAGAGAGAAAGAGAGATAAAGGAAGCATACACGACTGTAGGCCGCGACGACATTCGCGGGGAAATATATGCACGTAAATTTTTTTGTTAAGAAGAGTTTGATGAAAATTCCATGGAAAAAACATTGCCAAGACAGCCTTTGTACATGTTTGACATAATGATATCGGGATTAGCAAATTATTTATTTTAATTGCTAAAGCTTCTATAATGTCCATAAAATTTATAATTCTCCAAATCTTTTAGGGTGAATTTCACTCTGAAGGCTGAAAATTGAATCACTTTTTTTTCCAAGACCGATTCAATTTTCACTCTTTATAATGAGATGCCATTCCAAAGAGTTCTACAGTTTGAAAGACACAAGTTCAATAAGTCGCGCGTGCAATAAAATTACCCGTCGCGTAGATGCGTATCGGATTTTTAAGAACAATTTCATGGAACAACTGTAAAGGTGCTCCTCAATTTCCGACTCGTGGAGGGCGATCGAAACTCGAGCGTCGACGAGGGGTCGACGAGCGTCTCGCGCGACTTATCCAGACGACGTATTTAAATTCAGCCGAACTTTGGTGCCGTAAGTTCTCCTCGGGCTCAGGACGGTTGAATTGAAAAGCTAATTCTCGTCGTACAATCGGCTCGTCTCGGCATAGGGCAAACTTTGTGAATGTGTCTCATTAACCGGGCGCGTTGAGCGTGCGCAAGAACGATTCGCCGAGCGCGGCACGCGTGTGCGTGCACTCAAACGTTTCATCGATGCAACTATCGCATAATCTCTTTTGCACAGTCAAACATTTTCTACGCGCATTATATTTTAATACGTCACATTAGAAGTGGATGCAATCTATGATTCTCCTATACTGAAAGAAAAGATTGGCTGCTGTAGCAAATTAAATAGTAAAATATGGTATAATAATTTTTAATTGGCTACAACAGCCAAAATCTGAAAATAATTTTGTTAAATTATCAAAATACTTTCTAAATTCTTTGGAGTGAAATCTCACTCCAAAGAGTGAAAATAAAACTACTCTTTTTTAAAAAAAAGAGTAGCCTGATTTTCATTCTTTAAGAGTGAGATTTCAGTCTTAATACAGAGTGAAATTTACTTAAAAAATTTTAAAGAGTATGTGTATGACGCACAAACTGGTTGCTAGAGAGAACGTTAAAACTTTTTGCATCACTGCTTATCATGCTCCATTTCCTACATAATTATTTTAATAGTTCAATAAAATTATTTTCAGATCTGTATTTACCTAAATTTTTAGATACTCCAGTAAAATCATGTAGTTTTACAACCAATATTGGCTTTATATTATATAGAATAAATTGCGTTCGAAGATATGGTATACCATAAAACCGATATCACTTATAAAGCCGCGTTTCCTTTATACTGATTGATTGCAAAAATACGTATACCTTCACGTTTCTTGACTACTTTCGCTGACGGCCGAAGAGAATAGCGACGAACGATTTCTCGTAGAATTCGGCGCTTATTGAACTTCCGCGCGTTTCTACAAAAGTAGAAAAATATGAAATCTCCTTCCCGAACCCGCAATCTCTTTCGTTACGAAACCCGGCATAAGGATCGATCGCGAAGTTCGCGATGGTACTTCTGCCGCTTCTGTAAAGCTCCAGGCGGACTTCTCTAAATAATGAGATACATTTAATCACAGGATTAATGAGCGCCAAAGAAGCGGAATGAATTATGAATGATATTTATTATTCGAGCACCGAACCCACCGGGAAAATAATAATGGTAATCGTCGTCGCGATTGTAATAATAACAATAATAATAGCAATAATAACAACGACAATAAGAGCTCCGCGCTTGGAGAGAACGAAGCGCAGAGACGAGCGAATTCAGGAGGTGGGGAAACTTCGTCTCTCGGCTCTATTTGCATAAAATCGTCGTGCCCGACGCCTCCGAAGATAATGAAATGAAACTAAACAAATAATGTAGATGCTAAACATTAATTACATTCGCCCCAGAAAGCGAGCAAGGGTGGAGTGCTGGGCTAGGGGTTTTCGTGAAATTAAGAGACGTCGAGAGGATAGTACGGACAACGGGCGGACGAAAGGGGCGAACACTGCCGCGCCATCGGGGTTGCGAATTAAGAGATCGCTTAAGAAGTTTAAATGGGAAACACCGTGGGAGGAAAAGGGTACAGAGCGAGATATTCCTTTCTGCGCGTCGAGATCGCCATCGAAATCAAGGAATACTAATTTACATTATACGAAGCGTTTACTTTACAAGTTCACAAGCCGAATTTTAAAGCATTATGACTCTCAATAAGATTATACGAATGTAAATTGAACGTTGCGTTCAATTCAATCGCGAATTCTTTTTAGCGAACATTCCAAAAATTTATCTCGTATCACTTGCAAACAAATTCATGTTGAAAATTTTTATAAAATTCATTTTCAGCTTACACGTTAATGTTTATTATGATTTATATCTTATCTTTATAATACAATTGAACAAATCCAGAATTAACATGATCCTTGATTCAATATTCTTATAAATAATATTGCATAATTGAATCACAATAATACTCTTCTTTTCCGCGATAGCGGAAGTTTATCGACAGAGAGAACTAAAAATACATCGCTTCCAATTACTTGAAAAGGAAATAAAGATCGTTCCCTTCGTCCACATTCTTTTTCTTTGCAAACGATCATCCGATTATCTTCGCTTGATTCTGCAACGCCTAGCTAATTACCCGCTTCAAACGAGAAGAGGCAGGAATTCAATTATCTCGCCGCGTAGAATCCGCTTTGAAAGTTTGACGGGGGCTCATCTTAGCAGGTAAGTCGTCGCGAAAATATGCGCGAGTCAGTCCATCGCGTCTCCTCGACCGCGTCTCCTGCGTATTTTTATGCGGATGATAAAATGTGCACGGCCGTGTCGCGGACGAGTTATGCGACGTGCGGATCCGCACGTACGTATGTATGATAGCCACTGACCGTTGCATTTCGTTGGGCATGCATTTACGAGCATGTTGGACCTCTTTCGCGGAGACATTGATGGACAAGCGCAGCTTATATGGTCGCCACAAGGGAGCCCGTCGTGGCCGTTTACATATTTATGTTATGACTCCGCTTCATTCGACTTAATTGACGGAATTGCTATAAATTTACGAATATCGTGTGGTGCCATGGACGATGGACAGAGAAGGATACACACACATATGTGATATAAGTATACGCGCTTATACAATTCATATATATGTATACGTATATATTTGGTACTTACATGTACAAGAATACTTATACTGCGTATAAGTACGACTGTCACATGAATTTCGATGTGAATAGCGATTGGAGTACTTACAGAATACTATCCGACGATCTCGCGATTCCGCGAAACATCGACGTTTCTACGACGTCGTTTAGGCGTTTACTAGACTTACGTACGTATATTTTTGCGTTTGCCGACATGACGCTAAGACATTGCGCCATTTAAGCGTTTAGAAGCAACTGCTTCCTTCTGGTTTATAATGCCTCACGATTGAACCAGCCATAATAGACTCTTGCGCAATTGTCTCATCGTAAAGTAGCATCAGAGACGATCAATGATCATTGGATAGTAGTTGGAGATCATCGCATATGATGCGATATTAATGGAGTCCTCCGTAACAAAAGGTCACATTCATGATGATCGTCACTTCGCAGATTGAAATCACGTCATATATTTTCAGTTGGAAGTTATTAAGATATTTATTTTCGATTTGTCTCTTTCTCTCTATTATCTTATTTTTTAAATCTGCATAAAATATGTAAAAATTTTGAGCGAAATATAATATAAATGTAAATATATCAAATCTCGATTGTACAATCTCTAATATGATTTAATATTAGAGATTGCATAATTTCTTTTAATAACTTTTCATCTATGATGAAAAGGATGGATCTATGCTAATAATGTTTTTGAGACAAGATGTTCCTTCCAATGACCGTCGTTTTTTCTCTGAGAAGGATTTTAACATTTTTAAAAATTTAAAATTCAGATTCGGAGGGGATAGATAAACCTTAGCTCGCCGAAGATGCGAGCGCGACGTTTCCCGAATGATGTAGCTGCGCATAAAGTGGACAAACTGAGACCATTTATCTGCTTTCCTCGGAACTTGCTCCCCAGGATGGTGAAGGGGAATCGGAGAGGGCGGCAGAATGGGCACTGGTTTATTTCAGGGATAATCCAAACAAATGTACTCGGTGGCTCGCGAGTAAATAACATGCAGATGCCGTAATACTGGTTGACCGATGGCTTTACTCGTCTCCGGCTGTGAACGTGCCCCGCGAAGTTTGCGCGAAAGAAAACTTTTGACATACGTACATGATCTCGCAAAAGAAAAAAAAACTTCCGAGATAAACGCGGCAATCTCCGTAAAATAGCGATATTAAGTTGAACGATTTCCTTAAGTTCTGCATCGTACTTTGATTATAACTAATTTATATTTTGTATATTGTATAAATATCAAAGTAAAAAATATATTTAAAAATTTTTCCATCTGTGAAATTTTCTAAATTTCGCAACTATCTTTAATACTTTATCGTTTTAGAAGAACCTCGAATTTTTCAATTCTTCGGAGTATATTATTCAATCGCGTTGAGAACGGTAAAAGACGCTCAATGGAGTTTCTAGTATCTACGTCCGAATCTAACGGGAGTAGAATGGATAACCTGGTTTCGAAAGGGGCAGCAGATGGGGTGTTGGTCAGTGGCTATCTCAGACTTCCCTCATCTTGTGCCGGTCTGGCAACCTCGTGGCTGCCCCGCCGCCCCTTACGTCGAACCACCCTGCTTTATCCGCCCGCTGACCATCCGCCCCCATAGTTTCCTGGGAGATCGATTGTTATGCATAGCCTGTATTTGCCCGGCCAGCTCTGTAACCGGCTCTAGAGTCTGGAACTCGACTGCAAGAAGCGACCGATCGACCAACGTCCAGAAGACCCCGACTCGAGTACTCGGCCTCGGATACGAAGAAAGCAATTTCAGACGGACGGGCAAATTAGACGACCGTGGTTTTAAGGCTTCTGTGGATACGCCCGCGTAAATCGATACCACGATGGATGGAATAGTTCTGTCTGTACCATCGGTGTCTGCTTACATCCAATCAGTTGGACGTCGTCGTGTCGACGACGAATCGACTGAGGCCCGCTTTATTTTCGTGCGACGCGTACTTATGAAACAAAAGTTGAACCAATTTTTCAAATCATTCTGCACTACAGAATATATATATATGTATGTATATGTATATAAAATCGCAATAACTTGAAATAACGTAGATGTAGCACTTAGATAGTTTAATATTACGTGACCACGAGCAAGAGTGCAAAACACGTTCGATTAAGAGATCGATCGTGCCTCCTTTGAGAGCGGAAACAGCTGACCATGGCGAAGAGACCAACGTCTCCTCTTCAAAATGTTTATTCTTGTGTGAACCACCTTCCGATCACCGTCTCCAAGCAAACAACGAAATGTAAATCGAGATTATTCCCAGCTGTATTTGCTGTTAACCTGAATTATTCGAGTCTTAATGATGGCTTAGGCAACAGCCCACTGATCTGAGGGATTAGACCGTGAATATTGCAGGGACTAATGAACACCCGGGAATTAGGTCCTTGCTAGGATCCTCTCGAAGAAAGGATTTCATCTGTCGCAAGCATACTTTCATTCTATCCTTAAAGTTTTTTAATGAACTGTACTTTCTGAAAATTATGCATATTAATATGACTGGAGAATACCATAGTAGAGAATACTGCGTTCTTTTTTCATACAATAACAAAGTGTTAATCAAAAAATTACATGCATTTAAGTAAACTAAATTAGTAAGCGTATATATTTTTGTGTATGAAATATCCAGTAAATTAAGTGATAAATAATAAACACCGGAACTATAACATATTCTTTATGCGATAAAAGCATCGTACATCACATTCGCATTAGTGCAAGTAAACTACGGCATAACAGATGCTGCGCTCAAGCAACGAAGGCCCAACACGATGGACTGAAGAAAACGGCGCGCGAATAAACCGACGAAACAATATAGCTAAATCGAGGAGTAACTGCCAACAGTAAATGGGTAATGACGTTTGGATCGCAAACCGAGAATACTCGAGGGAACGACGATGTCGACGCGGCATCGTTGAAAGCTTCTCGTGCGAAGTTCTTTTTTCCAGTCCCCTTTCCTCCCGGTCTCAAACTCCGACCGAAGTCGTCGATGGAACGTTTAACCTTCCCTTTCTTGCGGCAGCTACTTGTACATGTGCAGGTATACATGTACACGACTCTACTGTATTTCCCTCTGCTGTTTCTTTCTTTCGTCGTACGCGACGAGCGTACGCGCGGAGAGTCGTGCACCCTCGAGCGTTTACGCGTTCATAAAGCTCGAAGGATCGCAGTCGCTTTGAGTCGTGGAAGACCGTGCGCACCATCGGCCGGAGGTGGGTGTCGTGGGATCGCGGCCGAGTACGAGGATGGGAAGAAGAGGGAGAGATGGAAGAGAGCGCGGTGGCGCCGGGCGCGACGGCAACTAAGGGGGTGGTGAGAAAGCGAACGAGGGTGTTTTTCCACCACCAGTTGCTCGCGGCATCCGCAAACCCCTCTCGATCCCGGCGTGTGAGAGGGAGCGAGCGAGGGAGAGAAGCGCGAGAGAACAGCCAGATCGTAAAAGTCCGAAACTCCTACCGACTCTTGCACGCCCCTTCTTCCGTATTCCTAATCTCGAAACATGGTTAGAGGACGTAACCTTGTTGCGATGACTGGACGCGAAAAAAAAGTCCGCTCCGATCTCGAGTATATAAATGTAGTGGAAAAACAGACGGATGATACTTTTAAGCAAACATCGCGAAGTATTAGATGTGACGGATTGGAAAACAATACTTCTTTTTATTTGAGTTATCTCGCTTTTGTTTTGAACGTTAAAGACGAAATATGATACTGATTAACATTTCGTGCACCCCGATGAATATTAATATTCACTATGAAGATTTGGCACGGTGGACTTTTAACGTTTGATAAAATCGTAACTGGGCTTAAAAATTAGAAACTTAAAAGAATTTAAAATGCGATTTAGTAATGTAAGACGTCGATCGTCAATATAATCGTCCTGAGAAAACGGAGATAGTTTTTATCCACCACCAGTTGCTGCTGTCAGGGGACTCGAATCGAATCTATACGACTTTATCGTAAAAATCT
>NW_011627623.1:119790-198367 GCF_000204515.1 Acromyrmex echinatior | reverse complement strand
TCTTTCAGTATAAAACGTAATTTGATTATGAAATTATAGCACAAAGTGCAGTGATTCGGAGAACCGAAAAAGTTTTAGGAATATATACCGCTATTTTACAATTGAGAATCTAATCTATACATGAAACATATCTTATATTAATCATTATGTCGGAAATTGCTGTAAGTAGTTCAAGGTCGGGCAATTTAAGTCTCTTCGGGATTAAATCGAATCGCCCGCATGGCATCTGGGATCTGTTTGCGACATGGAGCGAGTTCTGTAACATTTCCTAAGAGGAAGTTACGTAGAATTGATTTTAAAGCGATTAATTTGCGATATTGTTTACAAGATCTAATCTTATATTTGATCCAAATAAAATTTGAGAGAGAGAGAGAGAGGAAAAAGTTCTAATTGAAATAAATTTGAACATGGAAAGAACGATTTTGTTGAAATATTTAAAAATGTAGCTAGATTTAAGTTAGATAAAGATCTGAAAATAATTTTGTTAAATCATTGAATTAATGACGAAAGAATCTCAAGATTGATGAACAAGATTGCAAAAAGTTTTGACTAGTCAAACGAACTAGTTTGCATGTTTTATACGAGTATTTTGAGGATTTAAAAAAATTATTTTCAGATCTGTATCTAGTTAAATTTTTAGATAGCAAAACTGTCTTTTCTGTGAAGAATTTTTATACTGCGCTGAATTATATATTTGTAACTAAGGCATCTGCAATTCAATTTGTGGAATCAAATTCTTTATTCAGTCTCAAAATTTAGTTCAAAGTTTAAGCACCGTTTGACCGATCGCTCTTCGAAACGTAATTATTATGCTGGATTATGCTGTTTTTAACATTCATCGCTTAAGAAACATTCACGAACGCGAGGTACGCTCGGCCGGAGGCAATATCCGCCCTACAACAGTTCTGCTTACATTAGCCACCCTTATGCAAATTGATAGGAAACAAAGTACACCGGATATGATCCGTTGCGATTCTCTAGGGAAAACGCGCACTCTTTTATCGCACGTAGATTACTAAGATTTCTACTAGAATAACTTGTTATCAGGTCTATCTCGGAAAGTGTTTACTATTATAAAATAATATCAATATCTACAAATTGTTATATTCATCGAAAAAAAAATAATAATAATTTCGACAGTTAGTCAAGATATAAGTCAAGGAAAATTTTCCATCATGAAAAAGTGATTATCGATAATGTACGTAGTTTGGACTCCGTAGGACCGAAGGTGCTTCGACATGGTAGGATGAGGGATGGGCCGAGTGTCCAGGTTGGAGGGTCGTTTATTGATCTCTCAAGTCCAAACCTCGCCTCGTGTACAAGAGGGACCTAACCCCATCCCATGCGCCCTCGTGACTGGCCACAACCACCCCAGCGGCCGCACGCCGAGACACTGGACACAACGACTCCCTCCTCGGCCTCTCCTTCCACCTTATTCCACCCTCTTGGGAAAATAGGTTCCCAACCCGAATCCTTTGAACACCAAACGCGAATCTGGCGAGTCGAACGTGTCTTAATCCTCAGAGAAGCTAAAAAGAGGAAGATAATCAAACGCTCATCTCTGCCTCCCCCACCGTCTATTATCAGATCTAAGCGTTTCTAAACATTATCGATCGAGAAAGACCGATCGAAGCCTTTGTCAATATCGCTTCAAATGGTCGGTTCTAATTATCGTCGAATACCCGCAGTACCTCGATCCATCGAGTTTGTCCTCTTACGGGCATTAATCAAGTTTCGTCGGGCGAACAACGGGACCGGAATAGTGCTGCTTGAGAACCGTCCACTTAGCCGAAGGGTTGCTAGTTGCAGATAACTTATTCCTGCTTCACCCGCCGCCCACTCACCCTCGGACGGAACCCTCTTGTCCAGATCTTGGCTGGCGAGCGAGAGCGGTCCCTCCTAATATGGATTTCTACTATGCGAGCCATTTCCACGAGGTCTTAACAACGCGTCGGTACAGGTTGTCGATAAATCGAGGGCCGTCCGGCTTCGTCCGACACGCCTCTGCGGGCCGAGAGACGTCCGACGTTTCTGAGCTCGACTTTCGGACAGTTTCAGACAGTTCCAGAAATGTCTTATGCTAGCCGGCGCGGGCGTGAGCACGCGTCGGACGAAGGATGCAGCTGTCGGCGCAACGACGCGAAAAATTCGCATGCAGGAGCTTAAAAGGCGGCGATGCAGCAAATCCTCGCTTCAACATACACCGAGAGTCAGAGATATCGATTTATATCGGGAATAGAATAAGAAGTCGAACATTTGCAAAGGAACTTTCGCAATTTTCCTGAAACTACAGTCACAAATCGTCTGAATAAATAATAAAACCTATATTGAAATAACTGGAGTCATAACGATAAACATGTTTATATAAAACTTTCATAATAAAGTGTAATGATAAAGTCGTTGACAGCAAGATGTGTATGCGAAATATCATGATACGTATTGAACTTGTTTACATGACTTTTATCACAAAAGAGTTTGCTACGTCATTAACGGACGCCGCGCGCGAGCGTAGAAAGAAATTTCTCACGCAAGAGCGTTCTTTGATAATCATGCAATCTCATCCTCCGCTTCATTTACTTTCTTTTCCCACCTGTCTACACCTAGTTAACCTGGTCGCTGCCGCGAGTTTTGCATCCAGTTTCTAATAATAGCTATCGCTTCATACATTTTCATGACATTACAAAATCAGTACAAATAGAGTGTACACGCGGCAATTACGAATGCATTATGCAATATAAATATTGATGCTTCCTGCAAAAACGAACGAGCGAAATGCAAAGCGTCCTGGCAAGGAGTCGCTAGGAGAGTAAGAGAATGCATCGATAGCTTCCACCGATCAACTCGATCCTTGTATGTTTCCCGTCATTCTCGGACTCCGAAGAGTGACGGGAAAGTGTTTTTGACAATTCCATATTCACGGGTAGAAAATTGATAAAAATTAATTCCGCAAATTTGTCAAGTCAAATCAGGATTTAATCAAGATTTACGGCATCCACGAGTATTAAATGCAAATTATCGACGTATAGTATATACGTAATTACGTCCATAAATGTTCATCGAAGAACGAAGTTTCACGTCGAGAAACATAATGCTTGCTGAACATTATTTAGACAATTGCCATTTGTATCATGTGTACTGTTTATGCGATATAAAAATGAATCGTTCTTGTCTCTCGGGATTATTAAATAACTTCCTTGAATGACTCAACTTCTCATATAATTCCCATGTAACTCTTTCTTATTCTCATTACTACGATTGGACTACGCGACACCTTTATGCGGCGCAAGGTCGCCCGACTTCAATTTCAATGAGACACCCGATGTATCCATGTACACTTTACACGCATATACACTTACAGTCACACACATATACACGCATACATATACGAAGGTACGGTACGCTCGAATAGCTCGTCACTTATAATCTGTCGGCATCATCGGCCATGTGTGCGTCGTTCCGACACGCACACGCACCACCAGCTCGCGGAAGCCGCGAGCGCGCGAACGCGCTGCTAAAGGCTAATAAAACTTAACTCCTAATTAAGAAGCGTGAAGGATGAATCTATTATCCACGCGGGCCTTGCCAACGCAAATACGCCGGCAGTAATGTCGCCGTTGGTACAAACATACCTACGGACACGGCCGAGCATACGTGTTCATTAGGCGTATTTGCTGTTTAGCATTTCAAATTCGGCGAGAGAACTCGCGCGATACGGATACGTTTGGGACAGAGGAGAAAGACTCTTTTGATAATCAAATATTTTAATTTAATCGCCCTACTGGAGATGCTGCTTACGATATACAGGTGCGATACTTCGGCTGTATCTAGTTATGTCCCTTCGTCATCCATATTGAATGAAACGATTATCCATTTCCATTATTCTTCGCTACCTTGTCGGAATTTTGAACACGTCATCTCGAATAAAGATGAGACAAAGACTACTCATAATGTTTAAACGCTATTCTCTAGCAACATGGGTGTATGTCCATCTCGAAGCTACCAAATCGCTTCAAATCGATTTCAAGTAGTGGCGTTCTTAAATAAGCGATGTTGATAGTTCTCTCTCTCTCTCTCTCCTTCTCTTCCCTTCTATTTCTTTGTTCATTTACGTTTAAAGTGTTATTTTCTTTCCGCGATCTCCCGCCGACGCAATTCTTGGCTCTAATTTGTATTTAATTAACCGTGTCTCGAGGCTGTGTCGCTCCCTCTTGACTGCAAGCGAGTTCGGTCGGTTTGGTACGCGCGTTGGGGTTCATTAGGTTATTGAAACCTTAGACAATGTAACTAGTGGCTGCCGGGCACTCCGAGTGCTCCAGGGGCTTCGTAATGCCCACTGCCTCGAGCGTTCCCCACGACATTTCCCATCTCTGACCACTCCTCCATCGTCGAGTCGGTCTACGAACGACCGACACCGCGATCATTACGACGAGCGGCATAATGCGCGGTGGAGACAGGTTACATCATCAGTACGCACGAGTTTATATGCTAATAAGCGACAATAATTAAATGGTGCGCGCGTATTTAGCCGTTAGCTCGAGGATCTAGTTCTCGAAATCTTCCTAGAAATAACGAAATGGTTGGATTTAATATTCTGCACTTACGTTAAGGGCTGCAAGCGTTTAAACGGATCATTATGCGCGCGTAGTGCTTCTCGAGAAGTTCACGGAATTGCATAATTGGCAACGAACTGGCATTTTCTTTCTTTAGAGAAAAATTGGATTTGAAATGCACTAACGAAAGACTCGTTTACTGAAAATAATTAATATTACAACGTAAATTAATATCAATTCTTTTCGCTCGCGTAATTTACGACAGATTAATAAATAGTAAACCCAGGTCAACAAATTGATCACAAAGTGATAAATATCATCTCATAATATGTTAATTTAATTTTGATATATGGGATAATTATGAATTTCTACGGCTGATGAGGACTAAGTATAATCGAAACGTACCGTTGAAACTTATCGTCGAAAATTATAATTGTGTATAATAAATATTGTTACGCCTAATTATAGCTCGTTGAATTTGTTGACCTGGGTTTACTATTTATTTGAAAATAATTAAATTTACGCTATTATTACATCTTTTAATTATTAATGAACATTAATAATTAATGTCATTGACGTACTCCATTATTCGATTTATTTGATTTTTCTTCAAAAATCAAATAAATGAACACCGAAATAAGTTCGATGGACAAATTTTCAGCTCGGTATATCCATAAAAATCTTACGCGAAATATATTCTTCACTGTTCGTTCTTCAAAAACGCGAATGAGAAAGGGATTTATTTAAGAACATTACGCTTTTCTCTTCTACCGGAAAACAAGAGGCAGAAAAAACGACGGCCTAGGTATCACGCAACTCTTCCACTCCCAACTTCTTTTTCATTTCCCTGGCCGAATTTAATTTAAAGCGCGTCCAGTTGCACCTTTCCACTCGCTTGACTGATACGAGAGACTGGATACGAAGCCCTGGAAGATCACAGGAAAAATGCCTGTGTGCCTTGTAACATTTCGGCTGGTTCTGGAGCGCGCGAATTAGGAATTTTACTAACTCGGATAGTCGCATTTAATTTTAAGCCCGAAACCATACGAGTCATTACTGTCTCCATTTCGTGCGTATATTAAATTACAGCCGCCGACCGCGAGGCTATTCGTCGGAAGAGGGGCCCGTAGCCATATTACGGAAGAGCACATGCACTCGAGGATTATCCAAAGTCTCCCGGTAGCCGGACTACGTGCGGCTATGTGCACAGTCTACGAATGGACGCATTCGCGTTACTCTAACGATCGCAAGACTCGTGCTAACGCTCGTTAAATACCGAGCTGGGATTTCTCTTGCGGACGTTGAAACTCTCGGTGATGATGCGACATTAAAAGACAAATGTTCCTTTCGTTTCAAAGTAGAACAAAGATTTCTTCTTTATCATGCCTAGAATAACGTCGCTCGCTTGAAAATCAAAAGTTTAATTACAAACAACAACAGAAGATTTGACAAATAAAGCAAATTCTATTTCAACAATTTATAATGCTATTTTCGTCAGATATCGATAAACGTTGGTATAGATATAAAACAAAGTCATTTTCTTAACGACTACATTCCATTAGCTATGCCCAATTTCTTAAAGAAACTCTTAATCACAATATACAAAGCATAAACAGAATTTAATTAGATTTCTCTTTTACCGCGGGACACTAGCATATAGATGGTATCATAGCAGATCATTGCCAATTATTAATTTATAACCACGATATCAGCCATACTGAGATTCATCCATGTGCGCGATATACGCAAGAGACTCCGCTAATTAGGTTCTTCAATCGGCAGTTATTGTTTCGTGGCAGTCCTAATTTGGCAGTGGCAGCTGCCGCTGGGAGTAAGCGCTAATTAAAACACCTAATTGTGGCCATTAACGCGAAATGCGACGTGGTGATGCGTTACTCGCTCCGCAGTTCACACCGATCCACGCTCGGTTATGCCTGCGCTTTAAACCGCGCTATAAATACGTTCTAATTAGCATTTCTCGGTGTCTCGATTGAAATTAAGCGCCTCGCGCCCAGTGTCGCCTGTTAAGCCCAAGTCGTCAATTGCCACTCCCGTATTTAACAGCCACTTAAAGCGAGAATGAGGTATCGTACCTCCGGTTCGTCTCCGAAAGAAATCCGAGAGAAAAAAAAGCTACGCACGCATAATGACGACCGTTTTCGTGGCTGTGACGTGAAACTTCTGAAAGGGGAGGGACGGTATGTTAATGAGCTACAAATCATCATTCAATGAATCATGCGGTAAACAATTAATTATCGAGTAAAGTAATTGTCAATTTTACATGACGGATATTCATCGTGAGCTAATATCCGATTATAATAGGATTCGTTTTCTTTCGGACACCTCGAACGGTGCTCTACTCTCTAGTTTGATTGAACCCCTTCGAATTGTCGGCGGTGCAACCAACGTTCTTTCGATCTCATTGTCGTCTTTGGCGCAAACCATGAAATCGTTCGATTCCGCGAGATGGATAGACAGAGGCCGGTGCTTGTGCAAAAGCGGTAGAAGCACGAGAAGGGCGAGGACAGTGAGGAGTATAGTCATAGAAATGCTGCGGTGGCGGGCGTGGCATGCTCATACGTCCGGTACAGGTTCCACATGGGTCGTATTGCTGGTCGTCCCAAGAGTAGGCAGCGACGCAGCGCACACATAGGCCTGGCACAAGTTGCCGGCATAGCACAATGACGTTATAATGACTAATGATCATATCATTTAATTAACATCGCGCCTAACTAGCCCGGGCTTCATTAGCCCTCGGTGGCCTTAGACGCCCGTATACAACACCACGCTTATTATGTATCTATCGCGTGGCGATTGTTCGCAGCGCGTGTTAAAGCTCGTGCGTTACCCGGCGACACGGTTTCTCGGTGAGCCGCCGACTGGTGTTAAATTTAACATTGTGTGCGTGTATATGTGTGCGTGTATGTGTGTATATGGAGCGCGCAAGTACTCCTCTGTGTGTGTATGAGTGCGCGTGTCGTACGAGCGAGCAGTGCGTTGGTAGCACGGTCGTTGTGTCGTACCATGCGAGACATGTGCGGAGGCGCGCCTATGGGTGTATATAGGACCGGCTATTGTGCGTCGAGGAAAAGGCGGAAAGCTCGATCGATCCATCCAGACGAGATCTTCGTCCTTACGAGATAGGGACCTTGATGGTGGTGTTAACGCGTGCTTGTCGGGGTATTCTCGACGGTTAAATTGCTTTCGCATGG
This sequence comes from Acromyrmex echinatior, assembly GCF_000204515.1. The sequence continues at coordinate 190,605 of NW_011627623.1, read as the reverse complement.
GTAGATCGAGAAGTATTAGTCTCGCGATTAATTCGCTGTTAAAGGGTATCGCTATAAATGCTAGTTTTCTATCGATATCAAATGTGAGATTTGAAATGATCGATTTGTATCAATCAAGCTTTTATTATACTTCCTCTCTTCCCTCTCTCTCTCTCTCTCTTTCACGTTCGATATTTAATTTGCGACTTAATTGCCATAACATCTGATCGAGTTTTAATTTAGAATTTAATTGACACAGTATTCTGGTCATGTTAAAATAAATATTTACGTGATCATGTAAGATTAAATTTTCGTTGATAATAAATAAACTCGAATTTGCTCACAAGGATTCACGGATTGAAGAAATTGGAAGATGAGATACGCACGCGATAATTCTTACATATATAAGAGAATCACAAGAAAATACTTTGCAGAAGTTTGAAAAAGGCACAAAATATTTTTCAGATATTTTTCAGAAACTTCGGTGCTTGTTTCATTACACGTAATGAGCGAGGTAAAGAAAGGAGAGGCAGACCTCTCAGCCACGGGATCGCGCGCGGCGATACCGATTCCACGCTTATTATACATCTATCACCGAGCGTCCGTGTGTCACACATCGATCCACTGGGTCGCGTTAAATGCAACGTGGTGTGCAGAGTTGCTGTGGCACATAAGGGACGCGACGCACACGTCGTTGCGGCGAAGTGCACCTATACGCCCAGCGCGCGCCCTCCTATCGGCCGCCGAGGCTGAGGAAAGGGTGGAAAGCATCGATCGACTGATCCAGACTGGATCGCCACCCACTCACCGATGTTAACACGTGCTCACGGTGCTATTCTCACGGGCGAATTGATTTTCTTATGCGTCTCTTGAGAGTTATTAATCCCACGCGTGTGGACGCCGTGCTAGATAGCGGATAAGCCGGTGCGGACAGTGGATATCTGTGCTGCTCAGTGGACAGGCGCTAATTATGGATAACGGCCGCGGTCTTCTCTAATAAATTTTCTAATTGTGGATGATCGAACTCGCGCCGGAGATCTTCCAGCAGTCGCGAACGATCGCAGCCTCTTCTGTGCCGCGACACTTTCTCATAGCTTTTTTTTTACGCTCTTCTGACGCTTCCGATCGCACATTACTCGCGTACGAGCGACGTCGCTCTATCGCCTCGCAATGACCTCTCTCATGACCTCGTGTCTTCCGTACTCTAAAATCGATATAAAAAAAGAAACGATACCGAGACCGCAAAAATTGAATTTGTATCGTTAATCATTCAGACCGCTTTCAAGTATTCCAATTTGAAGCATACAAGAGTACAACAATCAATGAAGAGCTTTCTCGTTTCGTACCTAGTCAGTTTCATTAAAGGATAATTTTACCACATAAAAAGACATTTCACGGTGAATTCGATGGATTACGATTTTCGACAGAATCGATCGGTATGTCCAAGCTCTTGATTAATCCAGTTTCGTTCATTCTAATAATGAAAAATGCATTGGAACGTGTATTCGCCTATTGTCTCTCAGGACAGTCAGGCAATCGGGTTTGCCGTAAACAAATACGCAAAATCGGCTCCTATAATTCAATTATAATTAAAAATCGGAAACGTTGATAGGCAACGAATCTATACGGAGAAGCAACAGATTTGGTTCCTTTGTCCAGCAACGCCGTTCAGTTACCGATCATGATCCGCCCATCCAATTTCAAACTGTACTTTTTTAATTTCACGCGAGAGAAACGTTTCTCAAAAATTTCCCGATTGTTATAGAAAACCAATTCGCCAGAATTCTAAACCAATAATGATTATCTCCTCGTACTTTCTGACGCGCATACGCACCCTAAGTATTGTATTTAGAGTTTTAAAGATTGTTTTTTTTTTAATGAGAGAGCGAGAGAGAGTGAGAGAGAGAGAGAGAGAGAGAGAGAGAGAGAAGATGTTCGTAAATTATCGTTTAAATGAACTTTATGAAAAATAAACAACGTGCGTAACAAATTCTGCACGCTTTACATTGGATACTGACGTCGATCGTTGCCGATGATACGTTAACGCGATAGACGTCGCCTGTTTACTTATGATTATACCGCAATTATTGGATTTATCGACTACCGTTTCGAAGCTCCTGATTTATTTCAACATTAATCACGTTAATGATGCGCCGGCTAGGCAGCCTTCGACCTCTCCCCCGCCTTCCACGTGCAATCCCTACCCTCCACTACACCCCCGTGCCACTGTTGCGACTCGTAGCGCCCGGCAAACAGGAAATGAGCATTTCGATCAAGATCGATCGTCACAATTACCGATGATTGCTAGCGCCGAAGTTTCTCCGTGGCGTTAGCGACGCGCATCCGCTTAACTTCGCTAATGAGCCGGGCAACCTTAACCCACTCTTCGTCGTTTCGTCCTAATGTCGAGCTTACGTCTCAATTTATATTAAACTCTCTTATGAACGCATGCATGAATACCAATCATTAGATAAGAAAAAAAAATAGGGAGATTTAATTAAATCAAATAAATTTTTTTCTTGACTATGCAAAAAGTAATGTATCACAATATCCAATAGAGATATCCATAAGTTACAGAGATATTTATAATACAAGGATATGTGAATATGATTCATTTTTTTTTTATAATAAGCAGGGAATAAATAATAAAGACGCTCTCTTACCTAAAAATACAAGTTTAAATATAACGTTCTCAAAAAAATCTTTAGAATAATAGTTTCCGACGAGTATAAAAGTGAGAAACGTAAATCTAACGTATCAACACACAGTTAATTGAACTGGACTGCGTTTGAATAGTTGTGATAGACGTAAGAATATTATTGTATATTTTTGATGCGCTTTTAATCCACTCGCGTTCCGTTAGCACCGTTGTCGTATTTACAAATAGACGGATATTTATACACGCGTTATCGATTATATCTTGCATAACAAAGTGTCCCAAGTCCAGCTCATATAGGTTTTTTTTTTACATTTTGATCTGATTAGCATAGCGATGTTACAACTGGCAATGGTTCCTCATTATTGCCTTAATCAAACTATCGAATCACGTACATTGCCGCGATCGGATAAAATAATTAATTAATTTGCCGTTATAGAAATATCGGAATCTATTTATCGTTGCTTGATCGCTGTGTTTAATAGCGACAGATAGAAACAACGAGAATCGACGGAGAGAGCGGGAGAGAGATAGATAGATAGAGCGAGAGAAAAGGGGAGGGAGAGCGAGAAAGAGAGTGGATAGGGCGCGGGGTACAACGACGGGGCGGAAATCGGTGGGAGGGCTACCAGGATGATGTTACATCATCAATCAGCTGGCAAACATCAACTCAACGCTCGTACCCCGCCTGGTATGTCCTGACCTGTACCCAAATATATGCCCCGATGATATCGCCGCGGCATTGCTACATCATGTCCGGCTGTAATTAATTATCTAATTCTTAATCGTTAACGTTAATCATCGGTTATCGCGCGGCATCGATCAAAAGAGAGATCCTAGATTTATATAAATTTCCGCGATCATCTGTTTTTCTGATATATCTTACATATAATAGTCAAGATATTATTTGAGATTTTTTTTAAGCCGATAAAATGAAAAAACGTACGTAATGACTGAATTAAATAAATGAATATTAGATTAAATAACATGATAATATGATAATAATTTTTCACTAGTTTTATATCGATATATATATATATATATATATATATTTTACCTATTGATTAAGTAGATTATTAAGAATAACGCACAACTACGATATTTCAAAGATGACTCGATCATTTAAAATTTCATAATTAGAAACTACGGTCTACAAATGATCAGAGATACATACAATGAAGATTTTTTGACGTTACTACCCGTCATCCGTTTTCAACTCTGAAAGGGTATTATCGGACACGGGGATAGGTAGCCTCCACCTACGATAATCTACCCCCGCGGCCCCCATAATGCGCATCCCTCCGGCCGCAATAATGATGATTTATTTCAGAGCTAAAAATTGCGCGAACGCCGAGGTATGAGTAATGTTCCGATGTGGCCCCACCCTCCTGTGCGGGCCAGCCAGCTTTTTTATCCGCGCAAACGTTATGAATTCCATTGACCCGTTCGGTGGTAGGGGCTCGGCGTCGAGGGCTGGTTCTCTAGATAATGGTGGATCCCTATTTATTTATCGGGGCATACGAGCAGACACGACTGATCGTCTTCCATTCATCCAAGTGCCTTTTGATTCCACAGACGACGGACTTTGTTCCGTGAATGTCGGCCGGACCGCGCGAGAACCGTCGCGAGAGAATCAACCGTCGTGAAAACGCACTTGTCGCGTGCTCTCGTGGACGCGAAGAGGAAGGCAGAAGTAGAAGAGAATAATGCGCGTAAAATATATCACGCGGGCGAAAGTAAATCTTTTTACAGGAGTGCAGCATCAGCCGCGTTTGTTTCAGACGATAATTATTATCAAGCGCGACAATGAGGCCCTTGAAAAAGACGGCTGGACAAAACGAGCATACCTTCGTCCAAAACAATCGTTTGTACGTCGACTTTGTCGCATCGCAATAAAAGAGGGTATCGCTGGTGCCCGTTGGGAAAACGATGAGGGATGAGGATTGGCGATGCAGCAGCGCGGGGCGACGCGCGGGCTGGCGGGTTGGTGAAGCCGACGACGCAGCAAACAGCATCGAGATGCACAAAAATCGGTCCTTTCAGCTTAAAATTACGGTTGTCGCGTGGATGGTGGGATAGCTGATGGGGTGGTATTGTGCAGGGGGGGAGCGGGCGCGGCCCGGGGGGAGAGGGGGTGGTAAACGAGGAGACCCGCTGGGTGAGAGAGAACGAGAGGGTTCGCTCGGCGCGGATCAGGGGCGGTGCGGAGGGGAAGTAGTGTGTGTCCCGGAAAAAAATCCATACAATCCGATCGGGACAATGTATTCGTGTGAATTCGCGCGATTGTCTGGGTGTTCGCGTGTGTTCGGACATTGATACGGAAGCCAGATCTGAGCGTGCACTGATAAATGTGAAAAAATCCCCCATTTTTAAACCAGCGACGCCTGCCGGCGCGTGATGCTGGTGCGCGAACGTGTGTCGGCCGAAGAATCAGCCCTCACCGACCACCCCCCGGTCTGCTACCTCCGCGTCCTGCCCTCGCGTCGGCCGGTCGCGCGTCGTCTCACTCGCACTCTTTCTTGCGCTTCGCCCTACCTCTCTCTTGCGCGTTCCTGTTCGTTCTCCCATGCCAACCCCCCTTTCGACGAGCGGTATTGTCGAAACAACGAGAGCGGCTTTGTCCTTTGGTCCCCGCTGTAAAACCTGGACGTATTTTAAATTCGCGGCATTTTATCGCATTCGCTATTTATCGACGGGCTGCACGTCCAAAGGACGTCGTTCTATCTCTCGCCCGTTTTATCTCGTTCTTCTCCGGATTTCTCTCATCTGGTCGGGGATAAAATACTCGCGGTATCTCTAAGCGGCGTTACGCCGCCGATTGTTGCTGTCGCACGGATGATTTTTCCTACCTTGCAAATTGTACCAATTCATGCAACAAGGTATCTATCCTGGCTTACATTGTTGTAATTTGTTATGTATTTTTTAACTGATTACATCATTGTATTGACATAGTCTTTTACAACTTTTACCAAGTTATTAGATGCATATCAAAAATAAGTTTTTTTTTTTAAATAAATTCTAATATAAAATATACCCAAAAAAAATTTTAACTTTGGTTACTAAATTTCAACGGTTAAAAATTAGATTACGAAACGTGAGAAATATCTCGAGGGCATTCGATTAACGAAAAGTCAAGCCGAGAGTCGAACCATGGCACGATGCGACGCGAGGCGACGCGATGCATCGGTGCCGACCGCGCGAATGTATCGCGACACTTCCGGTCTGCTGCTACCGTTTTACGAGCAATGTCCGTGGATATGGTTCCAATGAGTTAACGATGTTCCAGATTTCGTTATGCTCGCACGCGACACCGCGCCAGGGTGCTGTGCGGAACGAGACATAAAGGAAAGAAGGGAAGCTCGGGCAGCACGCGAGGCGGATAGGGCGCGACGAAGAGCAAGGGGTGAAGATGAGGTCGCGGACAGTCGGATTCGTTGATGGCGAGTAGGTGTACGTTCGGCTACCAATCAAGCGGCCTCCCAAAACCGATCGTTCGCCCTGCCGCACCCTCTCCCGCCTTCCTTTCGCTCCCTCTCGCGCGCGGCCCCGTCGAGCGCGGGTGCACTCTCATACCCGGCAATGTTCCATTTTTTCGCCCGGCTATCCCGCAACTCGAACTCGCGATGCAATTATAATCCAGCTTTATGAAAAAAGAGGAAGGAAAAAAATGCATCGCAAATGTGATTGAGCACCGATACGGTGGCGAGATTGGTCGGTGGTAGGGGGAGTGGGTGGCCGCCGTGGGGTGTCCTGGGTAGTGGTGAGAGGTAGAGGAGGAGGAGGAGGAGGTAGTAGAGACCAGTCGGTATAGGTGCGGCGGGGGGATGGTGAGAGGCGAGCCATATAGGGGTCGGGAGGGGGTTGAGGGATTGGTCAAAGCGCTCGGTTGCCGGTGCTGATAAAAAATTACACCCGAAAAAAGTATCGCCGTCACCCCTCCGCACCCCCGACCGCACCGGTCCACCCGTTCGTCAGCCCCTACCGTCGCACCCCGCTCGCCTGGCAAGCCAGCCAAACCTCGGATATACATTATTCCTGCCGACCAACCCCTTTGCACGGCGGAACACTGAAAATTGTTCGGAAACAAATTCGACCTACCACCCCCTTCCCTCTACACCTCGGTCCCCTTCCTGACTCATCCTCCTTCGCTTCGTTCGGTCACCGTCTCGTGAGGTGATACTTGACTGATTAAAGTATTTATATAACTCGGTAACTCGACTTCAAATTGGCGAGAGCTATATTGTGAAATACAATCATTGATATTATGGCCCAATCTCAAATTTTGCACAACGATTGAACGTCTTTTCAATTTTTTCTATCGTCACTACTGTACGAAGGATTGAACATTAGATCGTCGTGCAGATAAGAAATATCGATAACGTGGCAAAGTTTATGACAAAATGTGAATTATAATAAAAAGTTTATGCAACACCGTGGAAATTTTTATCCCAATCCTCGCTAACGTGGAACGTGATTTCGTGCCAAATTTGGTTCCAATCGCTCGTACGAGGTGGTCGCAATCCCGTTCGCAATTTTCTACCCGTGTACCGGTATTAGCGGCGTGCGATTGATGCCACTGATTCAAATTTGCCACCTTTTGAAAAAATTATGAAATTCGGTCATCACTATAATTTAGCTGTCGAATTGTAACAATCGCTTTATTATTACAAATACAAATTTATCTGTCGCAATTTACATATTGCATCAAAGAATTACGGATCTTTTTTCAATACCTTAATTGTACTAATTTTTTATAAGAAATCAAAATTTTTTTTCATATACAAGATCCATTTGAGTAAAAAGCAAATGAGTTATAAACGAAAGTGACTAACGTACATATTTCGCTAAAAGCTATCGCAACTTTTCTCTTATTTTATGCATTACTCTTATATATATATATATATATATATATGAATACTCGACGAATCAAAGCCCGCCAGGTATAATACGATCGAGTATCGATGTCAACTCATATATATTTACTTTATTTAGTTCTAGTGGACGTCTAGCGAGATCTACGCGCGAACAAACGCGATTTAAAATTTTAATAACTTTGTCGGCCGGCTGTAAACGAGATTGCAGTCATAATGTATCACACGAGATTTTTGCCGTGGCATCAACATTATCTGGAGCCGTTACGTTTACTAATTAGTAACGCGATATCTGCTATGCTTTTTGCGGAGCAGAACGAGAAAAGAAAATGGAGCTGGTTTACAGGATTTCTCACAAGCCTCAGCTCGACGCGCGCGTGCGATAGTCTCCCTCGTTCCATCCACTTAGAATGTCTCTTCTGAAAAGGAATAAATGCAATTCGTGCAAAAAGAGATGTAAATTTACAAGTACAGCTTGTGCTGTTGGGGAAAATATTTTACGAAAAACACAATGATTTTTTTTTTAATACGTATTAATAGATAAATAATTAATAGATAAATAACTGTAACAAAAATAAAAAAAAACGTTTTAATAATATTAAAAAGAACGATCGTGACAGCGATATTGACGAACTAATTTTTTTAACATGGTTTAAAGTGGCAAATGATTTTGAATAATAAAAAGCAACAAGTAAAATTTGATACCCTAGGTAAACTGCGCTGCTAATTGGAGAACATCAAATATGAAGTACATTTACTAGCAAGATTGGTATGATTGCATGGCGTAATGATGGCTGATTACTATTATTTTCACACTTGTATGTAGATAACATATCTGCGCGCGCGCGTGAGAGAGAAGAATGGAAAGAGTACAACGTAGCGTCATTATCTTCTACTGACAGTTATTGTTTACATCAATAATCAACGTTTTGTTCGTTTGATGTTTTTCATATATATTTGTCATATATTATATTTACTGTATAAAACTTACCATTATCTTTTATTATAAAATATCAATTCATAATTAAGATATAATTATTAAGTGTGAATTTTACTATAATAAATCTTGATCATAATGATAAAATTGTCATTAAAATATTCGAGATATAACAATTTTTTTTTAATTATATTTAAAAAATTGATCTAATACTGTTTAAATGAAAAGTTAGCTAGATCTCTTGGATCATCCTATATAAATCTGATCATATTTATGTTATGTAATCTAAAGGCGAAGAAAATGATAACTTGAATTAGATGTTATCAGTACTTAGATCTTTATTCGTTCTGGAAAGTTTCATTTCTTCTGAGATTTGAATCAAACAAGATAAAATTGTTGAGATTTAATATAAGTGTAAACGGTATCGGAATAATTAGCTATATACTGCAATTGCCTCCGCCAAATGATTCATTAATTTTTATTTGCGCATCATCTCGGAGCATTACGTAAGCTTGTACATTAATGTTATTAATACGTCAAGCGTTTTATTCTTACGTCCTTGTCCATTCATACTGGAGGTGCGCACATGGCGTCGGCACATCTCACACCAACGTCGAAAAGTTTCCATAAACTGACGTGTGGAGCTCAACCGTGCCGAATGATTTCCGTGGACGACCGCGTAATTATGTAGGACATACAATAATAACACGTAATAATAGTATATTCGATGCACCAAAGTTTTAAGAGTAAAACGTTCAGCACGGACGTATTCGTAACGTATTTTCTTTACGTATTTTTTCATAACTGAAATCACAAATTGTACTTCCTCTTGACTTAACGTATGCAAATATGTTTAAGATTATTCAGAATTGTCTGTTTCAAAGAATCTAATGAACCGCAACATTTAATTTATATAATCTTTTGTGACTTTTAATAAATATTGTGAATCATGGCTCGCAGCAAGCCGGTTACTGGTTGAGCTTTCTCATATATATTCTTTGTATAATTGTAGTTTTTCACTTAAGTGATTAAGTGAATAAATAAATAGCTTTAACCATTGACGCGATCTAAAGTACAACTGGTGCGATTAAAGGAACATTCGTTCCCGCATGCCGAGATATTGCACGGAAATAATTCGCATCGTGAAATATACAAATTATACGGCACTTGGTGAGATAAAGCGCGCCGTTATATTCCCGCGCTGATATTCCTTGCCCCCTTCGAGGCTGAAGGCGAGCGGTGCCGGCTCACGGTAATTGTAATAATTGTTATTATTCGGTGTATAATTAACGCTGCGGCTGCGGAGCTACCATCGTCGAGGTCTCGGACGAAAAGTTTAAGCATGGTACCCGGAGGGCCATTTGCATAATTAATTAAAGAAGGAACCGAGTTTTCAACAGATTTTCATGCCGCCGCCTTCTCGCCAGCGAGAGAGCTTCAGAATAGTCTTTCGCGGCGAACCAATGAGAAGATCACGCTTACTAAAAGCCCCTATGTTTTTTTCAACCAACCAAAATAGCAGCGCATTGTTTCAGGTTCGCTATCATCTTTCCGTTCTTCGTGTCTGGGGCTTTGGTAGATACGACACCGCCGACCGATGAGCACCTAATCCTATATTTTTCCATTGATTCGTCCACTGTTCGTACCAGACTCGAGGGAGGAAGCAGGGAGGTACGAGACGTGGATGCTGGGGGTTGAGGAGACGAGGGGGCAAATGTAATTAATTATCCCAGTAATGACTCTGACTGATGAGCGGCTGGACAAGTCCAGCCAGGTCGAAATAGCGTAGAAGTGGTAACGGCTATGAACGAGCGCAGAAATAGAGTAATTCATGTAGCTCTCGCAAATTCTAATAAAAATCACTTGTCAAAAATTTAATCAAAATATACGCCAATATAGAATAAAAATCAACATACTAGCCCCATTGATTATCGCGGCATACCGGAACAATTTTCAAAGATGTATTATCAGAAATATGATTACATCGGGAAATGGCACTTTTTTACGTTCTTAATTGCAATTTTCGTAGCGGAAATGTACAATGGATGATATTGCCTGTATCATAATTGAAACGAAAATATTTTTTTATATTTTGAAAAAACAATTTTTTTTTTCGAATAGCTTAATGTGTAACGAGAGAGAAAGAGAGAGAGAGACAGAGAGAGAGAGAGAGAGAGAGACAGAGAGAGAGAGAGAGAGGGAGATCGAATCAGAAGTACTTGGAAGGACTCTCGATATGTGAACATCATTTTGGCATTTCGTTCTTGAAGCGCGAGAACGAACTATTCCAATGATCAATCAAATGTGTTCGAGGGTCGTTCATACCTGTTCCTGAAACACCACGGTAGGGAGACAACGAGAGGCACGGAGCGGGGCTGTGCATGACAAGGTAGATTTATTTTTTTCACACCCCACGCCAGGACTCACCAGGGGCTGGACGAGGTGTTTTAATATTTTAATAGGACGGCGGAATGGCCGGTTTCGTGACTTGGCGTTTTATAATGATATTCTCCCCGCGTTCCGTTCGTAGTAGCAGGAGAAAATCAACGGCTTGGAATAACCCATTTCGCTGCCAACTCGTTCTATTCTCCTAAAATAACAAGACCTGCCCTTTATTTCGCTCCCTCCGATCGCCGTCGAAATATTCGTCGACTTAACGTGATTTATACATCGTTATCGCGCGAGAAAATTCTCAACTAATTAGCGTTCTCTTATTAACAGTGCAAAAAAAAAATTTATAATTAATGAGCTCTCTAAGATTACTGGATCATTTTGTGAAGTGTAAAGATCCAAGCATAAAACCCGATAAGAAATTTTTATAAAATTATGTCTCTTTCCTCGTACGAATGCGTGTATATATATATATACGCGTGCGCGAATATAAGATAAAGAATGCGCTTCAAAGTAAATGGTATCAAGATATATAAAGCGTGTAATTACCACGAGAAGGTCTCGCTACTTGATTCTATCAGGAGCAAGGTAGGGATCCACAAGAATCGTCTCCGTCATTTCTCTGAGTGATACGCGCTGAATCATTCCGCATCATCGTCCAAACTCTCCTCTTACAATCGAACCGCCTCATCTGCTCTCTCACTCTCTTTCGTTTCGCCGTTTCAATCAAGCATCGACAGCAATTTCATCCGGCTGACTTCTCACCTCGCTACAAACCCGCCCGACCGGCGATTCTAATTAACTTTCGTTAAACCATATGCGCACTCATGGTGGTTTGCGCGAACGCTAATGGTCGACGCGATCGTTCTTAGACATTTATTAATGTAATACGAATAGAGTATGTATCGGTCGCGTGTTTACATATTTCACGTTCACGATTACGTATGCATACTTAAACACCCACATGCTCACGAATACCGGTTGTGTTTTTGTCATAGATTAATTTCATTCATAAATTAAAATTCCTTGATAATTACAGTACGACGAGATTAAAGATATCATCTACGTAAAAAAATTCTGAAGGTGTGTGAAGAATTCTGACTTGGAGACTCTGTAGTACATAACAGGAATACGACAAGAATCATGTGATCGTGATAATTGCTGATTGGCCAGAATGAAAACTGCATTTTGTCCTTGTTTTACATTTTATGAATGATAAAAATAGAATAACATAATTAGCTATCACTGGTTGCCTGATTCATGTTTACAACGCTTATTATCACTTGTTTAAGGATGTTCTCCGAAAAAATCCATTTTCTTTAGATTTTTCTGAAACTTACAGAATAAGGTTGTTTTAATATCTTGTACAAGTGTACTTTAAAACTCAATACCCGATGCGAAATTAAAAATTGAGATATTCCACTTCAAAATTGAAGCATTTAAAATATATATATATACATAAGATTCCTATCTAAAACTTATTCGAAACTGGTCTTTTTATTCACTGTAAAAAAATTTTTCTTAACAATTTTTTGAAACAATGAGACATAAAATTTGATATCACAAGGAATAATATGAAATTTGTCCGAATATGGCTTCCGATATTTTAAGAAATCATTGAGCAAAGTAAATAAAAAAGTAAGCAGCAAAGTAAATAAAGTCGCTATTTTTTTCGATCGATGGCAGTAGCGAAGGCGGGAGGCATTTTATATTGTTTTAAAAAACTTGTATAAACACATTCACACTTATGGAATATCTCACACTATATAAAAGTGAAATAAATTTTCATAATGATGAGCACTAAAATATGCTCATTAAGTACAACTGCAGTCAGAGGACGTTCTTAACTTTGAAAAAACAACAGAGATAAAATAATTCTATGAGTGTTGTGAATCGGACTGCAGTTGTGTATTACAAAGCTTCTAGGCATGCCAAAAAATAGCAGAGATGATCGCATGAAACGACTGCTTTAATATTAATTTTACATTTTGATTGACTGGACTTAGAATTAATAAATGATGTACGTGTATAAAGTTATGAAAACTTTTGCTGCGCAATGAAAACTAAAATATTTTAGTTATTTATTGAAAACGTTTCACAGTTACCGCCCCCGTCATCATCCGATATGCATCCAGCGAAACGTCGATCAGAAAGAAAATTCGTAGTCGAGATAGAAACACACCGACTGACCCCACGAATATTTCCCCAACGGCGAGCAGTTCGAGATTGATGCGTTAGGCAAACAGCGTAGGCGCGTCCTCGTTTGTACTGGCGGACACGACGGCTCGCAATTAATTGCAGGTAGAATCGTTAATGCCGCCTAATTTCGCGGAAGCACAGAAACGGTCCAGGCGAAAATCACGATTCGTTAGTGCCAGCAATTTTTGCCAGGCTCGTTGGAATCGTTGCATCGCCAGATGTAGCTAAGTGCAAACTTTGTCGTGAACTTGCGATTTCTCTCTTTTTTGCTCTTTCTAGTTACTAGAATTTATAGATAGCGGCAAGATAAATAACTGTTACCGTTTGACTTTTTTTTTTATCCGTAAATAATTATTTCTTTATCGTGCAGTCACAAGTTCGCGAACCACACAAGTTCGTGAAAGCTTTACGACCCAACCTCGTACCGTTTAAAATCATAAAAATTGTATTGAACAAGAATAAGTCATTTATAAAACCTTAATTTACATTTAAAAAATTCAATTCGGACGGAGTTTTATTTATATGATAATGTACAATAATCATGTTAATAAATTGTGAGGTACCTAAATCGTAGTATTATATACAAATGTGGAAATGGCGCATCACAGATGAATAGCCCGCCGTCTACTTGCAAGATACATTTTTAGATTTTTACCGAGCTCATCGGAAAATAGTCGAAGTTATACTTATCAGAAATACGAGATTCCGAAGTTGGCAAGCGCGAAACACAATATAAACGGTAACGAGATTAACGGTGTATCGAGCGAAAACGGGCGGGCGGCCGCGCCAAAATTCGGATCAGACCAGTTCGATATTAACGATTCGGCGATCGAGTCGCTCGATGCAGCTGCAACCGCATCCGATTGAAGCCGAACGCGGAAAAAAAGGAATGGCAAAGGAGGTGGGGAAACGAACAGGGGGTATAAGAGCACCACCGGAACGCGAGGGCGGTCGAAGAGCGAATTTCCGAAGGCGCGGTCGACAAGAGGAGGGGGGGGGAGGGGGAGCGGCGGCAACCTTTTATAATCCGGCAAAATGCGAAACGCGCGCGCCATTTTAATCGAAATAGGTTTTCGCCCCGAAAAAAAGTTCGTATTTAGAGGGAACGAAATGAGTTCACCTCCGGCACGATGAAAGACCGATAAGCATAGCTGATTTATACGAAGCACGAGCGAGTCCAACCGAAACCGTCCGCTCGTTCGTTTGAATTGAATCTTCCCTCGCCATTCGGCGAGATCCCATTGGCTGCGTTTAACGTGGAAATGCGAATGCGTCTCTACGCGCATGTTGAGATACGCGTGCGAGCACGTACTTACCTTTATATCACCGGCGTGCGCGAATTCGGAAAAAACTTTCTGCAATCAGAGAAAAGGTTACTTCGATTTAAAGAAATTTTTTTTTTTTAAATAAAAAATTTCTTTGATTTGTGAAAAAATTTCTTTGATTTTACAAAATAATGTTTAAATCAAAGAAATTTTTTCATTTAACCGAAATTTCTTTAAATCGGAGCAACCTTCTCTCTGGATGTGTAAATTTCCTAACACTCGTGAATCTATCGTTCAATTCTCCTTCATGAAATATTGGCTGCGTTCAGCAGAAAAAAAAACAGTTTTACATTTTACTGTTGCAAAAATTCTTCAATATAATTTCTAAAGGTTTCTACCCTTATCTTCCCATCAGATCTATAAATGCATAATCAATCATATTAAATAATTTTACAATTGTGCTTTTTCTGCAGCCAATTCACTTGCAAGCATTTGTTTCTCCCGCACTTAAAGATACTCTATTCTGCAATTGACATCTTTTTGCCACTGACTACTTTATGATATTTTTATAATGATTGTAAGAATGTAAATTAGATAAAAAAAATCTGTCACTGTATTGTGCTTTACCATATTGTGTATCAAAGTCGTCATTGACGTCAGAGAATTTTTTTTTAATCGATCGTTAAAAAATATGTGAGGATATTGTACATCGTGATCGTCTTTAATTCAAATGGCGCGATGGAATGCGAGTTTGAATAGGCGCCGATATTTTTTAGCACCACGCTGAATGCAAGAGGCGAAAAATACGCGCGTAAATCTGTGCGCACAAGTGCACGACGAGTTCTTTCTACATATGGTAACGGGGTGGCGAAAGGGGGCGGAATAGAGGGACGGCATGTGCGGAGTGTGTGCGTGTGCCATCGGTATGCCGAGAGACAGCGGGAGAGTCACGAGAGGAGGGAGACGGTTTTCAATTTTATTCGACGAACGCGAACGGGAGGGTACCTCGGTTGCCCGTCCGACAATTTTGAATCTAACTGGTTATCCGACCATCATCTACGCAAACAGATGAGCGTTGATTTCGTCGCTCGTTGAAGCGTTGTCCGTAGAAATTAGAAGAGAGACGGTAAAGATTCTAATTCAGAAATCTCACGCGTATGCTCGAGCATAGAATTCCGAATCTAAAAAAAAATAATACAGTTTTTTTACTTCCGTATAAAGAATATCTTAAAAGTAATTGAATAATTGAGTAAGTACATGGAAAGAACGAAAAAATTTGGTTTAAGTCTATTAAAAAATTTAGGCTAGATACAGATCTGAAAATAATTTTGTTGGCCTAGAAAAATAGATAATGTAGAATGCTAAAACTGGTTGCTCTCTATAAATGTCATAAATTTTTGCAGCATTACTCATACCAGAGTTTTCTACATAATTATATTTCGATGATCTAACAAAATTATTTTTAGATTTGTATCTCTCTAAATTTTGAGATGCTTGAGCAAAATCGTTCTTTCTTTGTAGCAGTAAGATAAATAAAAAAAATATAAAAGTCATAATATGTCGACATATGCTCAAAGTATACGCGAAGTTGGACATAAGCGAGAACGAGATGTCCGCTTTCAACAAGAGTCCCAGATATTTGCCATTGAATGCTAGCTGACTTGAACTTGGCCGCCAAGTTGAAAGTTTTCTTGTTGGAGCGGCGCCTCCGCCGTTGAGAGCGAAAGCACACTCGTCTATTTCTAGCGTCGCGACGCCCCTTTCTTCCTGCGTCCCGACGTCGTCAACGACGACAACGACTACCGAGTCACTGGGTTAAACGTATCAGACTCACGCTCGACAAAGTATTATTCTTTCACGATTTTATTTCCACTCCTCTCGGTACTTTCAACCGTGTATTTTGCGCAAAAATTGTGTAATTATCTTATACATGTGTGATAGCCTAGTTTCATTTTATATCAAATTTAAAATTCAGGTCACGGTATAAAACAAGACTTCATCTATTTATTGGTTCACGATCCTGCAGCCTGTTAGAAAAGGCACAGATATTTGCTTTATTTTATGTATAAATGCATGAATATTTATATTAAATATATGTAAATATATTTCATTTGTTTGCTAAATAAAAAGATTTTTCTTTTTTTAATGTGAAACAAACCGTTCTATATAGAAATCTAATTAATTTAATTAATTTTATCCGACAATATTCATATTTTTCGTAATATTAATATTTGCGCAATATCTAAAGAATTTTAATGTTTCTGTGAAAAGTGTTTTCTGATTTTTCCATTGGTTTTCGGTCGCTTCGTTCTTCCACGTCTCGAGGAACGATCGATTAACAGATATATCCGGGCGCAACTATTTGTCATCCGCAGCGCCCGTGCACCGTATACGCGCCATTAGTTAAATCTCGGTTGCGGATTCTCGATTTTTTTCCGCCCCTATTTTGCGCTCGACGCAAAAGAGGAAACGGAGAAAGAGAAAAAGCGAATTCTGCGCGCGGAATGACGCGACGCGACGCGACGCGACGCGTCCGCGCGCTCGTTCGCGCCTACACGGGCCCGGTTATGAATATGCATTTTCCTTCGTTAAGTATGTGCAGATTGCGTCGCGATACAGTGGACGGCCGTTCATTATTGTCGGTAGCAGCTACTCCCCATCGCAGTAGCCGCGACGCGACAGCAAATCCGTAAGCGTACGGTGGTTGAAATTTCGCCGTGCAATTAACGTCTAGATGACGATCGCAGAATACGCTATCTCTCTCTCTATCCTTCGTCTTATTCACCGTATTCTTATCGCGATCATTAATGACGAGCGAGGATTTATCATTTATACAGATAAGAGATATTCTTAAAACACATGAGAAAAAGTATAATTATATTTGACGTAACAAACTAGAAATTTACTGACAAATAAAAATGTTATTCAATTAAAAAATTCATATGTTTGTTAAAAAATGATATCTTTTTATTATATTTTGCGTTAAATGAAAGAGTATAATTTTATTATCAACGTCTATCAATATACGCCTATACGTATTAAAAGTAAACAGTAACTATTGAAACAGGAAGAGTAACTATTCAATTTTGAACGGTTGCGCTTGGCATCACTTGGCAGAATCGTTTCCAACTGCGAGCTGTATCCGGAGTAAAAGAGGAAGAGAACGCGAGTGGGACGTAAATAGGACTAAAGGAAAAGAGGAGCGGAGACCGTGCTCACGATTCTCTTGTTTGTAATTATTCATGAACAAAGGCTCCGATAATTGCGCTGCTTGATTGCACACTCGTGTACCGATGAGCTGGCCGAGTCTTCTGTAACGTATGGAAATTAATGCCATATTTTTATTGTCGCTGTGTGTTCTCCGCGTTGGGAATAATTTGAGGAATGCGCCCGAGGCTACCCGTAATACCTTTTAGCGCGAAAACGAAAACAGGCGTTCTGTGCCTTCCTCGCTCGCCAGGCAGATTTTCGCGATTGCTTTCGCGAATTATACGACACAAATGCAAAAACGACGGGCCGGAATCACTTTGTACATTAAGTTAATTACCCTTTGGTGCGTTTATATATTCAATGCGTTTGCTGATAATAAATTCGTAGCACGACTTGAAAGAATATTCAGAAGATATTATCTCTCTCTCTCCCTCTCATTTCTAGAATTGAACATCCGTTCTTCCAATTGATTTTGATTAACGGTGATGTTTTTTTGTCGCTGGTACTTTATAAAATATTTCCCCTTTAAAATCACGGTAAAAAAAAAAAGATTGCGTAATGATATGACAATTAAACATTTCTTCAATTATTACAATTAAACAATTTATATAATAAATTACTAGAGGAGACTCGTTGATTTCGAGATACAATCGTCATTTTACTAGTCGATTTTAGTCAAAGGACTCTGTTTGATGTTTTAATGATTGGGACTTTATCGAGACTTTTATTTTGCCCCCTTTTTTTTTCTCAATAATGATTTAGGCGAAGGGCACGATACGACAAGAACTGATCCCTCCCGCGAACGCACGTGTCCTAATTACTACGAACGATCTGCGCGTGGCTCCTTTTGTCGGCCGTCACGCATCAGCCGGAAATCTCTCTCGTTCGCGCAACGTAAATGCGCGATAAGTAGTTCTTGTCGTACGCGTGTCACCACATAGAGCAACGCTCGGCAAGTGCGAGAGCACGAAAGAATACTCGAGACTCGTAAAGCAGGCGGGCAGGACGAGATACAGAGCGAAAGGGACAAGACAGGAAAGAGAGTGCGAGATATAGAGTGGTATCGCATTAAGGGGAGGAAGGAACGAAGAGACGGTTGGAGGATTGAGGGTTCGTGGCGGCGCTCACCCCTCTCATTCTGCAAACAATGCTCCATATCGTCTCCATAATGAACGCGGATATAGGTACATGCATGCGCGTCCCCTCGCAGTCCTAGTAATAATGAGCACGTAGATTATGCGTGGTGATTGGTGCTCGAGATATATGTATATATATATATATATATATGCATACCTACCCTTCGGAAAGGAAGGAGAAGAGACGATCAACACGGGAGGAGAGAGTAGACGACGCGACGAGAATTCCGGAAGGATACAAACGATGAGCGACTCGACGTCTATGTCTGAACTTAATAGTTGGTCCTAGATAGATGATAAGAATCGTTTCGATTCAAAGCACGGCGTATATATATATATATATATATATACATATATATATATGTATGCCTATGTTTACGTGTAATGGATTATACAATTAAAGTTAATAACGTTGCCAGCTGTCGCGTAAATTAATATTGAAATAGGATAGAAATGAGATATTATGACGTTTTAACGGGTATAAATGCGCCGGGGAAAATCGAGTCGTCGCATGCAGTCTGTGGACTGATATACGGGCAACACCAGCGTGAATGCGCCAATTAGAGTATCGAAGGATTCCACTGCTACCGCCGAAACTCCGGAGATTCCTGAAGGACCTCGACGAAGGTATTTGTCCAACGTCGTGCTTGCGGTGCTCGTTCGAGTAACGATTCGATTCGAGACTACGGCTTCGAATTTGCATCTCTCGCGCTGTATTGTCCATCGCGCCTGTTTACACATTTGACCCGGATTGTCGAGCTAAAGTTCGTATTCTCTCTATTTAGACACAATCGAACTTGATTAAGGATGTTGAAATTAACTTCGGTCCGATACGTATCAAACACGGCTCACCAAGCACGACAAGATAGGGAAGACCCATGATCGCGATTCTATTGATCCTCGAACGTTACGTTGAGTTTCCCGGCACAATATGTATCTTTTTATTAGAGGCTAAGAAAATATTTTTTGTTTACAGCATATTTGTATAATTAAAAATTATAATTAACTTCATTTGCGTTTAAATCAACGTATCACCTTCTGTTACTACACACAGAAAAATCATTCTATTGTTAAGAAAAATAATTACTCGCAATTTATTTTCTTTTTTCAAATAACGGTTGTATTATATTTAACAAAAAACATTCTCTTGAATAATATTAAAATATACTTATAATACAAATTTTAGAAAAACTCATTACTATGTATTTAAAACAAGAATTATTTTCGTTTGAAAAATATTATATAAAATTAATCGGAGAAACGACTTTATATAAGAAATTAAATCGAATCTGTTTTAATTTGACAATCTTGATTGAAATATTAAACTTACTAAAATTCAGAATATATTTTAAATAAATTCAATGCTTGTGAATTTGCGATAAATTTGCGGATATATATATATATATATATATATATACATATGTATATAAAATTTTGAAATACTTGAAACAAGTAATTATTACTTGCGTACAATATGTATTTTTCTGAGTGTATTGATAAACTGAAATTTGACTCTTCACTTTCATTTTTCGCTCGTCGATGATTTGAAAATTACTACTAAAGAGACTTAAAAAGTATTCATCTCAATTCTAATTTTTGAAGCACGTCAAAATGAAAAGTACACGATTTCTGATAATCTCCCAATAAACAGACTATTTATTAACGAGAAGAGAGAGCATCATTCTCTTTACCATTGCACATTCACAAAATCTCGCGGGTTGGGGTCGATTCGATATATCCCGAAATGCGAAATCCGCAGCGGCTCGCCGGTATGGGCAGTCCATTTGGCCGGCGTGATTTTCTCCGCGGTGGTCGCGTCGTACCGTACGCCGCCTAAACGAACGACGCGACACCAGTTTTTTTTCGCATTATAAATTCTCTGCTCCGGACAGCCGCCCCGCATCGCCGGTTTTCCGCGCTTTTGCCGACGACACGCGGATGGCCGCGTGCTCACGCACACACACATACACACACATACGCGCGCGCGCGCGTACACAGCACGCCCACGCTCGGTCGCGCATCTACACGAAGAGTGCGAGACGCATGGCGAGTCGCGTGATTCGCACGTGAACTCAAATTCACGTTGGCTGCATTGAATTCGCAGATATTCAGAAGAGGAGGAGGAAGAGGAGGAGGAGGAAGAGGACAGCAGTCCAAACCCCCCCCTTTCACAGGCGCGGTCGCGAGCACGCACGCACGCACGCACGCACGCACGCACGCACATATCTTCGTTAATAATATACGCGGAAATCTGATTATTTTTCTGCTTCCCCGTTTTAATTCTGAACGATTTTTTCGTTTCTCCTCGCCCCGCGCCACCTCGCCTCAGCGCTCTCTCACCCCGCTTTCGTTGCACGCTCGGTCGTGTGCGGTTCGATGTTTTTGCGCGGGGTAAGGTCCGATTGGTCGGCGTCCGCTCGCCAGTGGGGTGGGAAATGAAAGGTCGGCCGTTCTCGAACGTGTATGCACGTACGTAGCACGCGTAGTCGTGATGGAACGTGGGCTTCCCTGGAGAGAAAAAGAGACGGACAGATCGAGAGAAAGAGAGAGAGAGAGAGAGAGAGAGAGAGAGAGAGAGAGAGAGAAAGGAAGAAAGAGAGAGTACACGAAGCAGAAGAGAAACGATAAGCGAGTGAGAGGTAAAGACAACCAATGTGTGAACGATACTCACTGAGGTAAGACTAGAACAACACTAACCGACGATGGTGAACGCGAACTCCTTGGTTCAGCTCGTGTCCTTAAGGCATTGCCAGTTTCTGGTTGTGCAATCGGTCTCTCCCTCCCCCCCCCTCCCCCCTTCATGCGCCGATCGGACTTTCACTTCGACTTGGTGAATTGTCTCGAGTTACATATGGGTTTACCCTATTCGCAATTCTCGACTCTATAGCTTCTTTTAATTCTTCGTAAATAAAGCAGCAACAAGTCTACAAGTGAGACTTTAAGACGTAAAGCTTCAAGCCTTAAAAAATTGACCAATTACAGTCGAATGTGAGGAGAATAATCAATTCTAATTTTAATTTCTTTTCATGATTATTTAATAATCTTCACGATTATGAGGTCAATTTCTTACGGCTTAAGCTTAAGTTATTAAATTCTTAAAATCTTAGACGTAACTCAAGTCACCTTTGCAATGTCTAATTTATTCTTGCCAACAACTTATCTTTCTAAGAGTGTCGTTTGAAGGATGATGCAAGACGTAATAAATATTTCGTGAGTACGAAACGTGGAAAAAGAATTGTTGAAACGTATTCCGAATCTCATTAGATATCTGAAATACTTAGGTACGAGGAGAGATCGGAGATCCGAGATCCGAGGTCGGTTTATTTTTCATTATATTTTCATCGCGGTTATATTACTGCCGGCACTGCGTGTTACGCGGCGCAAACTATAACGCGACATACCATCGACCGCTTTGACATATTCCTCCCCATTTCGTTCCAACTTTTTCCGCTTATCGCGCTTTGCCGTTCGGGCCCGCGTTTTTAATACTCTAAAATCAGAAATTAATGGAATAATTTTAATTCGCCGCCCTAATGGGCTGTCCGTCCGGTTCTCTTTACCAGCATCGAAAACGCCGCACAGCGCACACTTGCATCGCCGGCTGTGTAAGAGTGGCACACACGCGTCGCGTCGCATCGCGTCGCCGTTAGCCGAGGGCGGAAAGATCGCGGGCGGGGGTGGACGGATAGACGGCGATGGCTTTTTTCGACGGACAATAAAATTAATTTTGTTCGATTCCGATTAACTTCGTTTGTAATCACGCGAAAAATAAACACGCATGAGAGAAGATAATTCTGCCATAGTCGTTCCGCCACCCATCTCACCGCCCTGTTCCATCCTTCGGTCCTTCGTCCTTCCCAGGGCGCGAGCAATCGCGTTCCCCTTTCCATTTGTCGAGTCGCCTGCCTGTCCATCCGTGTTCGTCCGTCTGTACGGTGGCAAACGTACGGTGACCGCGCGCTCTCTTTCTACTCAACAGATATACAAGTCGCGTCAAAAGTCGCGACAGATACATTTCAAACAAATTCGACATTGATTTTTAATTACCATCGTACTCTTTTCCAATTCTAAACGCTTTAACTTTTGATACTTGAATGCTTCTTAAATACGAGTACGATCAACCGTTTCAAGATTAATTTTCGTGACATATCAGTCGTGATGTACCTATTAATAGAAAATTCACATAAAAGAATGAAGATACTTGTGAAGTTTCTTTTTATCTGTTTTGTATTCTTAAATTCTAAAACTTGAATTGACAAACTTGGATGGATTGCGTTAATATGCAATTAGATCTTCCGAGAAAAAGCACGTAATTCGTGATACACCCTGTATATTTCCTGCATCCGGACCGCGAGCGAACCGAAACGTACCGCATAAAAAGCGACGAGGAAGAGAGAAAGAGCGAAATAGAATAGGTGGCAGGGGGTGGGACAGAGGGAGAACGAAGTTAAAAAAAAAAGGAAAAGCAGACGCGGATGAACTATTAAAAGGCACGTTCGACCGGACGCCATGGCCGGGGGTTTTCATTAAAATTCTTTCGATCTTTTAACATTTCCAATCGGTGTTTGTCGGAATATCGAGTTCTCGCGCGTCCTGGTAAAAATGTAAACGACCGCGTCTGCCGTAACGCGGGCTCGACAACGGCCGAGCTAATAAGCGTCTCTCGCGTGGATGACATTTTCAAGTGTCACGATATCGGAGCCGTCAGATGTTTATGAAGTTTCAAAACTTTCTAGCAAGAGTTTCTTTAATATCGCACGCTTCGAAAAGGAACGTTTACTTATATTGCATTGTAAAGGAAATGATTTCAATTCAGCAATTTGTTCAAAGTGCTGTTTCTATATATAATATAATATAAATAACATAAAAGTATAAATAAATAACAACATAATATTTTTTGGAAAATTTTTATGCAACATGTATATTGTGCGAGCTGGATTTATTAAGTCGTAAATTATTAATAATTCATGGTATGCAGTAATTAATCACATATAACGAAGAAGGAAAACGTTGCTACTGCGAGTAGATGATCCGTAGCGTCAACGATGAGCAAATTATCATTTTCGATGGGTTACGCGAGCCAGTGAACGATGACCCGAAACAGTCATCGAGAAAGTGATGAACTCGAATTCCACCCTGATTACCAGCGCGCGCTCCATTAACTCGAATTTCGTGCGAACCAATCGACCGTACTAGTCATCGTTGTTGTAACCCTTTCAAATAGCAAGTCCTTCCTACAATTACCGATTTGCGTGCACGTGCTTCTATTAGCGTAACGATTTAACGCAAAGCATATTTTACAATTTATCCACATTGCAGATATATTACTCTCACTATATAGCAAACATCGAAATGTACAAAATCGACAAAATCCAAGTGCCAAATATATTACGTGAAACGATATAAGCAACACAATTTCGCGTCCGCTGCATTTTGTCGCGCATCATGATTTCATTTTGAATGCTTTACATTTCTGCCGACCGCAATCATCATTTCACGTCCAACAAAAGCAAATTTAAGAATTTTTATTAGTTATTTAAGATTGATCGAAGAACTTGCTTATTACTTATTGAAGAACTTATCCTTTAATTATCCTTCCGAAAAATCATAGTAATTGTAAAATGTACGCAACAATTTTCACTATTGTCCTTATCTATTTAATGATAGATTAAATGTCCATTTAATGGTGTTTCCTGATTATCCTTTAAACGCATTACATATTCATTCAATGATGATTGTTGGTTTAAAGTTCATAAACGCACTAATTAACTTTGGCACTGTTACTCCATTTAACCTAAATCGCTAGAACGTCATATATAAATCATTAAGCATTAAGCACACTAATTACATCTGTTTCTAAGCAGCTACATTAAACGAACCGTGCTGAGTTCGGTCTCGCCGCTCTGGGAAGATAGAACGAATTTAGTACGCGACGTTACTCCGTTGGCTCTTAACGATTCTTGAAACGAGTCAAATAGGTCAAAACGTATCTAATATCGCGAGCATTCGCCTCAGAAGAGGCTCGTGGCTTTTCTTAAATCGGGTTAAAATCGGTCAGCGGCACGATCGATTGTGGGGCTAAAATAAATCTCAGGTAAGAATAAATCTGCAGTGGGAGAAGGGAACATCGTGTAGAGTAGATTGAATTTTATCGCCGTGGCAAGCATCACATTTTGAGACACCGATGCCGTGGCATCCTCACATTCATGCGGTGCACCGCGATGCACCGTGAGAGGAAAGGGAGAGGAGCGTGCAGGAGTTAAACGAGTCCGTTACCGCGCGCGTTTTTTTCCTACGACAGCGTGTTTCGCGAGCTCGGTGTTGGAGCCGCTTCTTTCCGTGGAGCGACGCCGCCGTGCGGTGAATCATTATTTATTTTTGTGTTTCACGCTGTCAAGTGGCGGTGAGAGAAACGAACGAGGGAGCGGCGGTATATACGGAAAGGGTAGGGGAAAAAGGGCGCGAGAGAGCGGGCGAAAGTCGGTGGGAAGAGGATGCTTCGGCGAGCGCCGCGCGCTCGAGTAATTATTACGGATTTTCCGGATCTAATTCTCCGGACGGTAACACGACACAATTCACTCACGCAGATTGCGCACGAGAGGATGTAAATTCCTGTCAGTCGGACGGTCCATTTCATCTCCTCTTTTTCGCCGGAGCTCCTAACCGACACCGAGGTCGGAGCTGGACGATTATTCGGTTTTCCACTTTCTCCTCGCCTGTTCTTCGCCCTCCCTCCTCCCCCTCCCCCTCCCCCTCCCTCTCTTTTCCACGCTCGTTTCGCGCCCTCGTGCCTCCATCCGACGCTTCGTGGCTTTTAACCATGATTTTACATATCTCACGTGTGTCTCCCGAAAACGAAACGATAGTTTCGAATTTGAACTGCGAGATTACAGATTTATTAGTATTGGCGTTTAAATCACGAGAGAGAGAGAGAGAGAGAGAGAGAATTTAGATATCTCGGAAATAATAAATATGTCCGCGGATCTAAAAAAAAAATTCACACGATTTCTCTAACAGTGAAACTAACAAAAGCTTGTTAAAAGTGTACTTCTGTAAATGTACATCAAGTGTACATCTATTAATATCAAACTGAATTATTATATGCGATATAAAGTAAAATGCAATTTGCGAGTGCCATCTCGTTCAAATTATTCGTTTCCCAATTTACATGCTTTAACATCGGTTCCAAAATATCCACTTAAGAAAGTAGATCCATATTCAAGGCTGTCTATTTTTATCTGGTACAGGCAATCGGACATCGACATATAAACGTATACGAGGGATCGTTAGTAGTATGCCATAAGGCACTAATCGTCCACAAAAAAAAAATGTCGTGATGTCAGTCGATCGATTTTATCTCCCCTCATCATGCAACCCCTTGAAATGCATGTTAAAGCTACACATGCTGACCATGTGGTACAATTACACGAATGCTCTCATTCCTATCTGGAAATTTTCTCGCTTAGCGCTCGACTAAATCAGGTGACGTTACCTGTTCTGAGAAAGAGACGCGAGGGCCATAATATACCATTCGCACTATGTATTTCGCGCGCTATTATTCGCGTGTTGCCTAATTAAACGCTCGCCGCCGCGCTGCTCCGAATATCATGTTCAACCGGCTAGATCTAGATATTCCTCAACGAGCATGCGTGCGTCAACGCATATAAGCGTGAGTGAGGCGATACGATTGTGTGCGGGCGGTCATTAAGGATGCCAAGGGCCACCAGAAAATAAAATTGCCTCCCCACGCGCGCCTCGGTCAATGGACATAATGATTATTTTCTCTGGTATAATGAGCCCAGCCGCTACCACCGCACCGTTGTGTCTACGCGGTGGAAAGATAATAAAAGATTCAGGTCAATAGCGGTGTAATGAGGTATCTGGAATCCATCAAGGATTCATACGGTGAACATACATAATAAAGACCACACTGGTTAACGTATAGGTACGTAGCGCGAAATGCAATTTGCGAGGAGAGTGTGTGTGTGGGTGTGTGTGGGCGTACGTGCGTACGTATTTGTTGTGTACGGTCGTCGCGCACGCTGCCGCTGCCGCTGGTACGATCGTGAAATGCGTATCAGCGGCTTCACTTAGGATTGTCTGTTGCCAGCGAACCGTTATTTGTACATGAGGTAGAATGTATCTTTGTTACTGTCTATGTATATTGCGGCAAGGTTGCGAGGATAAAACTCGAGTTATCATAAACAGCATGGGAAAGGAATTATTTATTGCAGCGGAGAGCATTCTCACAAAAGCCGGATAACATCAATGGCGATAATGTCAGCTAACGTAATTTACTCGCGTAACGCCATGGCCGCAAATTGAATCGCTTGGACTAACCGCATCGAAATAAATGGCGAGGTCGCAATTTAATAAGGACCAGTCACCATCTTCCGGTGATTAATTCTTGCTAAAAAGTTTTCAGCAACTTTACAGACTCCTTTCTCATGGATCTTAACTTCTCGGAGTCATTCTTGCCAACCGCCAACCCCCCTCGTCCACTGGCGAAGTAAACTTTTAATCCTCTGCTCCCTGAAGAACTTTCTACCCCTGTAAAACAGTCGGCAACGACACCGTTTTCATATTTGACGCATCGACACCTGATATCCTTAATTTCTAACTACTTTATTATTTAGCGCTCTTCTCTTATTTATATAGGGTTTTTTTATAATACCGAATCGATCATTTTAATTTAACCGGTTTTCTCAATCTCAAGGTAGAATCCTTATTCTTCATTACATCTCAATCTTTACTGAGTCAATCTGACAGGGCATCCCTTCGTCTACAATCTGGATCTTCCTTGACACAAGCAAAACTTTATTCTTAAATTTTTCCAAAATAAAAGAGAATAGAATCCGATTTCCTAAAATATCTCATTAAAAAGCTATTTGATAGTGTAATAAAAATATTGAAAAATAACCCTAAATTTTTTCACATTTTTTAAAAAGATTAAAACAGCAAAAAAAAATTGAGTTGGACGGAAGGAAAATAAAAATATGATTACAGATGGAGATTAAAGATAATAAAAAAAAATTGTTTAAAAAATGAATTACAACAAAATGAAACGTATATTTATTTCCTCTTGAATATTTAGTCGATTAACACGTAAACTTGGCTACATTTTGGCCGGTATGAAGTTCTGTATCTGCAAATCGTCCTCAAAGGAGTGCCTCGTTAGCTTAGAGGGCGAACGCGAAAGTGGGCGTATATTGAAACCAGTTGCCCCAACAACTTGGACAATTATAACGATAATTGCGACATATATTATGCTAATACTGCGCGCCCGTTTCAGTATCCGTTCCGTCTTTATTCCCGAAGTTCCGCAAAAGAAATACGGTGGTAACTTTCTAAACAGTCACTCGGCATGCGACGATCGATTCCCTCCCTTATACACGCGCGAGGTACCACGTGGGTGTAAGAACGGCTGATAATTAATAAACACCAGTCCGAATGCGTACGCGTTAGCAATGGAATTATCTAAAGGACTACTTAGAGATTTAACTAAACATTTATTCGGAAACCAATTACGACAACAATCGTTCTACATCGACGCACCTCTCTCGCGGAATACATACATCTCGAATCAAGAAAAAATCCAAGCGCAACGACGTGCGCGCGTTTGTTTAAACATTTAAACGTTACACGCGGAAACATAGCTCCAAATGAAAACGCATCGAATAAAAAACGAGGAGAGTAAACCGGCTTGCACAGGGCCTTCCGATATTTTTTTCGGCGGGATACAAGTTATTACGCGACGCTTGGCACAGCCCCGCTTGAAATCCCCGATGCCATTAAAATAGAAATGGGAAACCCGGCCCTCCCAATTCCAGCATAATATTGTGATTACGATATGCACAGACGCTTTATACATATATATATATACATATATAGATACGAGTGTACACCCGCGCGAGAACTCCAGACCGGAGTGCCCCTTGCCCAGTATACATCCAATATCAGAATCGGCCCTTCGCGTTTCCCATGCATTTATTCCTGTATAAGCAATCCCGCCTGCACGTCATTATATTTTTGGTATCTAATATATATTTTAACCGCAAGACTGTAGCATTTCATCTCGATCGACGACTCTATATGCGTATACTATGGTATAATTCTCGAGGCAATATCTGAATTTTTAATTGTAATATGTTACGTATCTGTTAGAATTAAAAGGTAAAATATATCACGTCGATAACACATGTGACGATCAACATGCGATTTTAATAAACGGATTAAGTAGCCGAGGGCACATATATTAATTCGTGACGCTACACCATTTGCTTGCATAAGTTCTGACATCTGTATGAACAAAAATAGCATTGTTCAAATACATTATCGATTTACGACAAGTTTTATATCGGACGTGAAAATATGTCTCGGAGTGGCGCGAAGGCCTGCATATTTGCTGCTGCTAGAGAGTTGCGCTTCATGCTCGCTGTGTATTTATTTCTGCTCGCGTTAGTCTGTCGTTATTTTTCCAACGCCTAATATATGTTTCAGCAACACGTATTCGTCTGCTCGTCCCTTTAAATTTCATAGTATGTATCTCCTAAATTTTTTGCATCTCTAACAGATGTAATCATAAGTCATTTCTCTCGTAATATTCACTTTTTCTTATTCACATTTTTCATCCGCGATTTCACTCAATTTACAGTTCTCCCCACTTTACGAAAGTTAAAAATCGGCTGTGCCGAAAAGGAAAGACAAAAAATTGATACTTATATTGATGTCAATTCCATTTTCACTACGCTTTATATAAGAATTATTAGAGTTACCCGTTTTCCTTTTTGCTTCCTTCGTTCGCGGTTTCAAAAATCCGCGGAATTCCAGAGAGTAGCGTATGCGAAAAAGAGAGAAAAGGAGGGAGGGAGGGAGGGGGAAAGAGAGAGAGAGACAAGCTACTACATGGAATACAAAACAAAACTATCGCTTACGCGCACAGCATCACCATAAATCCCAAGTGTATGGCTACGTAGGTCGTATTCGCGCGTGAGATAGTGCTCGGAGTGGAGAATGTATCAAAATCAGGCGCGAGGTTGCTTTATGGACGGGAACGCTCGTAAATACGCACTTCTGGTACTCCTGCTCGACTACGGAACGGCCGAGACTCCGGAGAAACTCTGCCTGGATACGTTAGGTGATAGAGAAAGGGCTACGAAATAGCTTCTACGGGATGCTAATAAAAGATAGAACTGGCTAGATAAACTCACGCAGGCGATATCGCTAACGCTATTGTTCTGGACATCGTCATCTTCTGATCGACGGTGAGAAACAATTGATTACACGAAAGACATGAGACAACTGGAGAGTTTAAGATTTCCAAGATTTCAATTTGAATTTTTTATTTTAGCCTGATTGCAGCAGCTGGCTCTCACGTTAATCTCAATTAATTTTTAATTTCCAATAATAGAATAATTAAATAATTTTCTCTATACGTTTATATTATGTGTATTTAGCTTTATATTCTAAATAATACAAAAAGAGATGATAAAACATAAATCAGAATTAGTTAATGCAGATTTTTGGTGCAATTCAGCCAGAACCGTTGCGATCGTATCGTAACTTTCGTTTAAGCGAGGCATGGCGGAAATAATTCCATTATGGCATTACGCAGGAAAAAAAGCATGTATTGTGTCCCGTATCTGTCTTGAAATTGCCGGCGGGGAAAATCCAGCCTCGGAAATACATTTTTAACATTAATACAAATTTTTATTATTTTTTTATCTTGGCAAAAAAAATCCCTTTTATCGGAAAGTAATTACATACTGCATAATATATAAATGTATCTAAACCAGTAGCCCTTGTTTCCGTGTGTTCCGATGAAAAATTTGCGCTCCGTGTTTAAAAATTAATATGAAATTTTTTATTACTTTTTATCTCGGCAAAAAATCTCTTTTATTGCAATATAAAATAATTACGTATTTTATAAAAAAAATTTCACGTAAAAAAGGATATGTTACGATCCAATTCGAAAATGAAAAAATTGATCGTATATT
Organism: Acromyrmex echinatior; assembly: GCF_000204515.1. The sequence goes on along the minus strand of NW_011627623.1, from coordinate 159,965 downwards.
AAATATTGTCCGGTCGATTGGCGCGAGTTCGCTGCATGAAGAGCGAGTACGTATTGATGAAAGCCCCTTCTAATGCCGATAATAATGTGCTAAAAAGTAGGTGCACTTTACTTAGAAAATACGTCTTGACAATTCCAAGGCGTTAAACGAACACGCGAGAACGAGCGGAACACTTAAACGTCGACGGTTAACAGATACGAACCTTCGACGAGCGTTTCGCACGCATTGCGAATGTAGTGCACGCGTTTTACACGCACGCTCTCCGCAAAAGCGGAGTAGATTGACATTTTCAATCGCTCACGAACCGTTATTAAAACGTCATGTACACGGACGAGCGGCCGTCGCTTGACGGGAAAATTTGACTTACTGGATCTCGGCTGTCCCCCCGATTGCCTGGCCTGCCTTCCACGACTGTATTTTGCTTCAATCAATTACAAAATACTGGCGGCCGGCTTAACGACAAATGCACCGCGAGATGCAAGATAAGCGAGAGACTCGATAAGTCGCAGTTGACAAGAGACGGCAATGATTATCAAGTTTGTGCGACGCTTCTTGCACTTCTTACACTTCCTTCGTCGCAATACATGCACACTAACAACCTGTAAAGCAAAGAGTGGAGCTCGAGTGGATATTCATCATTTGCGTAAATTATTTTCATGCTGCTACACAGACTTCGTCAAATGGCGATTATTTATTCATGTGTGATAGTTCGCAGATGTCATCAGGTATAGAAAAATGCGCATAAAGTTTTATCATTAAATTATTAAAATTTAATTAAATTACTATAATTTAATTAAAATTATAAAAATTTCATACTTTTGGTTTATCTCAAAGCGATCACGACGCTTTCATTTTTTTACGATAATTTTCATCAAATGATATCCTAATGTCTACTGATTATCTACGAGATTTTTGCTTCTCCTTAATAAAGTATGTTTAACTCATTCCACGAAACGCTTCAATTAGCACATTACGTCAGAATCTTATATATGTCTTACAGAGTCTTACCGTGAAATCAATACAATCGATTCCTTAGTTTAGTACAATTGTGTAATACCTAAAGAACGCATCAATACTTCTCTTTTTTTTTTTCTTAGCAAGTAAACGATCATATTATGCGCACCCAAGAGGACAATCATTCGTAAGACGCGTTCACAACGAGAGGATTATATGCTAACGGATTCCTGAAACATTTTCCCGAAACGATTCCCACACGATTCAAAGTCTATGGAATTCCCTTACGAGTCGTAGAAATATAGTTACATCTTCAGCAGACGAGAAGAATGGATCGATGCACCGTGATCGAAGTAACTTTCGCCGTATATGTGATATGTATGACTTCGAATGAGCGCACATATATATTCACGTTTCTACTTATAACCACATAAAATACCGCATCAAAAATCATTTTGGAAATTTAGAATTAAACGCAAAAGAGATAACCTTTAATTCATTGAATCATAAAATTGATAAAATGTAATAATAATACTTATTCGCTAATTCTCAAAATTTTATATATAAATTTTATAACATTATATACGTAATTATTTATATCACAAAATAAAAAAAGAGAGAGAGAGCTTTAGCAGCGCAATAAATAATATGTAAATATATATGCAATATTTATATATTAATAAACTGTACTCAATATTCTTTCAGTTTTTCATTTAATGCGAACCAAATAAATTTTCCCATCGGTAAGATTTCTTCTTATTATAGTTTCTGTATACATCTTTTTGATATTATGACTTATTCAATAAAAAAAATCGTACCCAGTTACTTGGAAATAATTGATGAATTCCAAAATTCATGAATTATTTCTAAATAATTGGATTATTCGTGTTTCCTCAGAGTACATGTGTGTTCAAGTAAAAGTAAAGAGGAAACAGATCGAAGATCTGTTTCAGACGGATACCGTATTTGTTGATCTTGCTACGAGGAGGACTGCAGGATGCAGCAGGACACAAGCGGGCCGCGTGAATGCAGGGAGCAAGGTGTTAGTCCGCACGGAATTTCCTACGCTTGATGCCGGATACGAGGCTTAATTGCACCGCCACACAATGTAAATATGCCGCGTCAGTTAACCGTCTGTCCACGTACACGCACGCGTAACACGCACGCGCATGAACGAAACCGACCGCTCTGTCATCTACGATAATGCCCGTTGTGTCATCGTTCACCAGTGCGTTATCGTTCGCAATGAATTCTTGTAAATGTATCGCATCTTCCTCATTTGCCGCTGAATACCACTTTGTGTTTAATTTTCCGCTTTTACGGCTAATCAACTTTATTTTCGTTTTAATATCATGTTTTCTTTTATCTCTCTCTCTCTCTCTCTCTCTCTCTCTCTCTCTCTCTCTCTCTCTCTCGTGTATCATATCAGTGTATTATATCTTTTGATGTTGCATGTGCGTTTGTAACAAAAATTAATTATTCAGAAAATTTGAATTAACAAATAAAATTTCACGTGAATATAAAACTATTGAATTCTTTATAGTAACCTTATAGTAAGATAATCATCAGTTTCAACGTTAAAAGAGCAAGATTGCACATAGCGCGGTGAAATTTCTTTAGCTGATGCTCGTATTATTTTAGTTTCGGACGTCTGTTACTCCCGTAGATCCAAGCTACCTGACCACGTATTCCTCTTTTCCTTTCCACAGCACCGATAGAGAAACGCAAACAGTATGTACGGTGACCTCGCCGTAGGAAGTTTCTAATCCCTGTGGCGGGCTAACGTTCAAATCTACCATGAGCTCGCCTAGCGGATAGTTACACCTCGGTCCAGAGATACAGGTAATGCCTGTTTACAGATATCGGGGCAAACATTAATACAGAGTAGTCTCGGCGCACACCGGAGGATTATATTATTCTTGGGCAGCCGAACGGTCACTAACTTCGCAATGAAATTCATCCTCCAGGCACGAAGATTGTTTCCATATTTGTTCTCTGTTACGTAACGAACACCTTGCAACAACCATAAATGGATCCAAACGAGATAACGAAGTTAATTTACAAATTAATTCTGTTATTTATCAACATTACATTTCGATCGAAATTTTTACAAAGCCAGAAACTTACTGCTCGTATCCTGTTTGATTAATACAACATTGCGCTTCGAGCTTCCAAATTGAATTTTTATAATTGTCAATTTATTACAATACAGACACTTTTGATAGCTTTAGATGCATCGACATTTTCAATTCCATAATTTAAAAGCAAGCTGATATTTGTCACTTTGTGTCATTATACGGACAGCGATATATTGGAGCTTACATAATTAATAATTGTTTTATTTTTCAAAGCAACGACATTTGTGCGCGAAATAATTAATATATATATGTTGAATAATATTTCTAATTTCTCTCCATTTTAGAAATACCGATAAATAAGAAGTACACAATGTACACTTTCGACATCAACAAATCTATTTCTTATCATTCGCCTTCCATCCCTTCGCGTGAGACTCGAAGGCCAGAGACGAAGGATCGACAGTGACAGTTGCCTCTGAAGAGCGACTGGGTGGCACCGACGAGACGCACACTCGTGCAGTATCATCCCTTTCAACCCTGTACTTAGGGTGACCATCTCATTTATATAGTAAAACAGAGTCGCGCAATGGTGAAGCAGGGACGGGAGTTGAGTTTGTTTGTCGAGCAAACGTTTGCCGACGACACCGCCGGACACTGGTGCCTAGCTCGCTCTGGTCCTTGGTACAAGTCTGTCCGGACCACTGGAGGAGGGTACAGGGTGGTGGAAGGGGTGGGGATTTAATACCATCTCCCAGGATGAACAGTGGTGGTCAAATAACTTTGCCAAGTGATTCTCTGCGACGGTATTAATGTGTCTGGCCCTTTCGGATTTCTGCTCCATCGCGAAATGTCGATAATCTGTGGATGGTATCTTTCGTAGGTCATCAAACGAGCTCATCGATTCTGCAGCATAAATTGCACAGCATATAAATTGCTTTCGTCTCTTGCTGCCATCCGTTCTATTCGAATAATTTTTTATATCTTGAAATATATCGAACAAATCACTGTCATTCATAATTCACCGTCCATATATTTCTTTTTTTATTTCTCATATTAAAATTAAATATATAATTCAAACTTACGATTTCTTTAAAAAAATTATAATACCCATATTTAATTCATTCTTTAAGTATAGAATGTATTTAATATTAAAATTTATACACATACATGACGGTTCGTGAATTCAAGATTCCATTCGTCTTATTCCAAGATCCAAACATCAAGGTCGTAAATCCATCAATAAATCCCTGCGCCCTCCTCGCGGTGACCACATTTGCTTAGGGATAAGAAGCAAAGACAAGCATACGGGGGCGGAGGTGTAAGTCTGTAGGGCAGTGAGGAATGGCTCGGTCTAGCGGGCCTTTAGCCCCGGCTTAGCATGTACTGGAAACACCATCCCCTATCCTTCGTGTCGGGGCCAAGTTATACCCGCAAACAGTCGTACATTAGTGCCTGCAGGAGTCCTGCAGGATTTATAAGGGGCGCCCGCGGGCGCACGGGAGGCTATGCGGCCGTCTCTCGATGGTTAAAACTAGAAGAGACGAAGTGCGGGCAGGGGTATGGGAAAGCGAGAAGATCCGAGAGGAGGTCAATCCAGCAGAGAGAGTACACTGCGAAAGCTTTACGAGATTCTAGATAGCAACGTTGACCCGTTGTTCGATTAGTAATGAGTTTACCGATATCTATGAAATCTGCCGATACTGTTCTTCATCTAATCCAATCATATTGTTACGAAGCAACAAAGCGTTTTCCGCGATCCTCGTTGGAAATTCCACGTCTTATCGACATTTCCGACGGTACGAGAACTTATTTTGACATTAGAGAATCAAAGTGCAATGCTTCCCTCGACCGTGCTGAAGTGTTTCGGGCCGGTTCCGCGCTTTAACGAGCAATTGGCACACACCAGAAACGGACGAAACATCAGCGACGAGCTTAAACTCGCTTGGAGTCTCTAAGAGTTCCATTCGGTACGTGAGCACGTCGCCAGAGGGTTGGATCGGCTCCACGAGCAAGTCGGGGAGAGGGAGTGAGGGCCCGGTGAAGGGGTTCGGTCAGGGCCGGCCGATGCAGGAGAGAGAATGAGGTGGTGGGTGGTGTAGCCAGTGGTCAGCACACTTGGCCGACCCTACTTCGCTAACTAGTTTAATGATATATGTTGAGCTACAAGCGCCTTGATTAATCGTTAACTAATGTTGGACCTCGTAGTGTAGCAGTACCAGCGCACCATCGCCAAGCAGCACCGAGGTACGCCAGGATGGGTCGGGAAAGGGGTGGTGGCGCGGAAGACAGGAAGGGCGAAGGTTTCTACCGCAGCCTTACCCTCGTCGAATCCACTGCTCGTGAATTCGAGCGTGGCCAAACAGAAATCTAATCTCACTCAACGTATAATTTGATTTATGACTCGCGGCCGCGTAGTAACGAAAGGAGAGAGGGGGAGAGAGGGGGAGAGAGAGAGAGAGAGAGAGAGAGAGAGAGAGAGAGAGAGAGAGAGAGAGAGAGTGTATGTGTGAAAAAGAGAAAAAAAGGTCGCAAAGGATAAGAGAGGAAGAAAAGGAGGAAAGAAGAAAGAATAAAAGGAAGGAAGGAACAGACCAGTTCCAAGGCGTCGATGCAATTTGTTGGAGTGTCCATCGTTTTTTAGAAGAGGGGATGCGCACGGAGAACGCGCACAGTTCGTACGCAAATTTACGTCTCGCGAGATACGTCCCAAAACCCTCCTCAGCCTCCTCGAATTGAATTAACTCGGCGTCTTCCCCCGTCCATATTCCTGAGCTCCGCACGTGGAACATTGGTCATCCCTAATTCGCTTATGGCCCTCGATCAATTAAGTCGTCGGCCATTCGCGCAAATCCCAGTGACCCTCCCCCTCCTTTCCTCCATTCTGTCCTGTACTTGCTTCAAGATAAAGCTCTCACTACGCATTATAACTGAATACGTTTGTCACGAATATAAATCCGTAAATCTTATATCATTGTACACATTTTTATCCCAATAAACTAATAGCTCTGATAATTAATTTATCATGATACAAAACAATTTAGAACGATATTTTAACCATTATTTATAAAACAGATTTTTTTTTTTTAATTAAAATAACAATTTCAATGTGATTCAATAGTACTTTCATAATAGCACTTTCATAGAACAACGATATTTGCTCGACATCGAGTTTGCGAAAATTCACGTTAAATACAAGAATAACGTTGAAATTTCGATCAATTTAGAAATCGCTGATCATAGTTCGAATAGAACGACGAATGCGGTTAACATATCACGTTACTGAAAACGTTTCGCGGAGAAGTGCAACAGTACGGAGAAGAGGGAGTAGAGGGTGGTGGCTCAGGGATGCAAGACACCGTGAAATTACCAGCAGAGTCTCCCATCCCCAGAGGGGTGGGTGGGCGGCGGAACGGACTCTGTCCACTCCGCGCCCTAGGAACCACTGTCCAGGCGGGTATTTGTCTTGTCTCCTTGTTTATGAGATCCAACATTGTTATTTGGCACCGCACCGGGGAGTTCTCGGTGCCATGCGGCCGGTAGTTTCCGGCGAGTTTCCTACTTTAAAAGGCCGCGTCCCGGAGCGCGATTACGTTCTGACTTATCCGCGGTTCTTCCCGCTCCACGATCGTCTTTAATCAAGGTCCGCCTGGACACTCGCGAGATACGATTAAACTTTGCACCAACAACGTCAGACAATGTAAAGTTCGGACTTTTCGACTAAACTATTTGAAGTTAAGTTTTTCGTAAAATGTAGAAAAGTCGTATTCTGATCTAAATCATTTTTAATCTTTAGAGAACGAGATTTTAAATCTTTTTTTAAATCTTGCACTTTTTTTTCCTTGAGTAAGATTTGTTATAATTCATTATTTCATTGTATTTCTTGCCTCAAAATATGACACTGTTTCACCATAGCGGCTCTTTCGTCCTGTAAAGATTAATACTGCAAATTCATGCGTCCAAAGTCGGTACTTAATGTACATTTAAAACATGCAATCTATTTAAATAATTAAATTTCAATGATAAATTTGCTTTTTACTAATGTCGAAAATAAACATAACTGTTTTTCATTCATTGTCTGCGTGTTGGGGAATAATAGGAGCGTGCTTAATCGTGACAATGCATTAACGTATTACGCGTGAGTTATCACAAGCAATGCGGAGTTCATTCGATCTAAAGTATTCATAATAATGATCGCGTTGGCACGGAATTTCTCCGGAGCATTATCGTTAGGTTAGGCCGCATTTTCAATTAAATTATCCGTCGCAATCGCGGCACCTTATCGTAAGTGTAATATGTTCTCGATTGCGCGGCAAATATCGAACTGGTTCGGACAATAGTACCATATATGACTAAGCGAATTGCAATCACGTTTCCGTTGTGCTTAGCGTTGCTCGTCCCAAGATATTGTTTTAAATCAATCGAAATAATGTTATCCGTCTCATTTACCCAGATTATTTATCCAGATTAAAATTCTTTTTTCTTTTCGCAAAGTTGGTCATATTCTTTGTTTTATAAGTATAAAATAAAGCACTGCAACTATAAATATTGATATCAAAAGTAATAACGATAATATTGTTGAATAAATATCGGTGATTAAACGATAAGCTCTGAACTAAGATCATTAAAATTAATCGATTGAAAAAGAGAAAGAGAGAGAAAACAATACTAAAGATAATCATCCTATCGTGTAACTGATCTACTTGCCATACAGAAAGATATAGAAAAATTATGTATCGGGAGATTTCTCACGAATAAAATAACGGTTGGATCCGTTCGTAGAGTATTTATATCGTAGAGTAGTTATATCAGAGAATTGAATTCTTAATCAAAGTATATGAATTCTTGGAACATCGTTGAAAGATGCACCGCAATTAAATTAGTGTTGACCGAACGGTGGACGTAACATGTGTTTCAAGTGTGGATGATTAAGTATGTGGGTCATTTAATGCTTGTCAAACGACCGAAAGAAACGCCCTTCCTCCTTCAACGTAGAGATATTACTCGTCCGATCGCCTGATACGGACGGCAAATTCGAGTGAATTAAATCTGCTAAAGCCACATTATTCCTTTAAAAGTGTGCACGATAAATGTGTTCGTTACAAAAACTCGTCAGCGACTATATCGTGATGGAATTGGCGCAAGGAGGGGTGAGTGAGGGAAGGACACGGAGGGGTGCTGCGTCGGAATCATATCAGGATGGAGATTGAACGAATGACACCGTGAGCAAATTTCTACGATCGGTAGAACGACGAAAGCGAGCGTCACCCTCAAAGAGCGTCCGGCAATTAATTTTACAAGGGCGCAAAAGAAAGCAAAAAGTAAACAGCCCGGCGCGCATCCCGGGTCCATCGTCGCGACGATGGGTTTTATATCTCCGCTAGTTGTCAGGCCAACGAGTTCTGCCTCGTTGGCCACCGCGTATAATGTCCACCGTCAATATAAGCTGTCGGATGCTTTTTCCTAAATTGACAGATTTTCAATTTAATCAAGTTCCAATCTAATGGAAAAATGCCCGATCTATCGGTCGCGCGAGTAAGTGCGCGCGCGCGCACACACACACACACATATACACACACACGTGGCGCGTCAGTGTGCGTATGTGCCGACACTGCCGACGGGGATGACATACACACCGAGAGAATGTATGGCCGGCGCGCGCGGAGGGGCCAGATTGAAATAATACTTTTATGTTTAATCGCAATCGAGGAGCCTGCCCGGCGACGACGCGGAACCACCCGCCGATCTCCGAGATTAATCTATTGATAAACATTCCATCACTCCGCGAATATCATGTGAGAGAAATAGACGACCATCGATAGAATATCTCGGCGTTTTATTCTTTTTACTTCTTCCACTTTTTTTCATTCTTCTTTTTGCCACCCATTTCCACGTTCGTCGTTCTGACCGCGTTGCTTTACGGACGATCGCCCGTCAAACGTACGTTTTTATTAGCTAAATCTTTTGCGACCGGCAAGTATAATAATGCGTCATAAACCTGTGGATTTTTTTTTTTACGAAAGCGCGACTGTGCGAGTCTCCTCGTTCTTGGATCGCTGATGCGATTGAACATAGGTTACTATCCGCACTGGTCGTCCGCGTTAAATCATAATCGCGTAGTAAGGACAATTTGTTTATGCAAGAATTATCTCTCAAATTATCCTCTCTGCAATCGGAAATGCGGAAAGAATAGAATCGTCGAGTGACTCTCGTGGCACTGATATTTTCTATAACAGCCTATATTCCAGCTATATTCCATGCAGCCAGCGAATATCATTATATATTGTATGTATAAATAAAATCATGCGACACGATAACCAGATTTTTTACGACCCATCAAGGTACGAGGCAAAAGTTGACTGCTTCTCGCCGGATTCTAATCAGCCGCAGAGACCTGTGCGAGAGGAGGGTTTCGCTCAACAATAATCATAATAATTGTGAAATCCGATCGAAATGCAATTGACTCGGTGAAATGAGCTACCGAGGTAATAAGATCCGATCCGTTTGGGTGTTCGCGACTCCCCTGAATCGTTTACCTTCAATCACTTTCTTGACAGATGCATTTACGATCGGGACTGGTGGCCATCAAGCTGGAATGCGCCTTACGGCGTATCGATCCATCGGACGGTCAACGCGCCGGATTCAGCTACGTGAAATTTGCGTCTTCGGATTCGAGAGGGTCTGGATAGGGTCGCTGCTTCTGCGGCAAAGCCTGTAGATGGTTTAGCGGCTTCTATCGTGTGACCGGTGAAATCTTCGGGACCACGAGTGGAGGAATATTCGTGACGATGCATCCGTCGAGCGTTTAACGGTTTCCGGTCCGCAGATGTGTCTGTGAGATACGCGAATATTTGCATATATATGCACATTACTATGGTCTTTGCGAATGCAAAGGGTGCTCGATCCGTTTCGAGTTTGCGCTTCTCTAATATTGCGCGATGTATTCGTTTCGTATTTTTACATTACCTATATTTTACATTACGCATTTCCGTACTTGTAGAGCGTTTGTCTTTATTGGTCATTTAAATACTTTACTTCGCGAAAAAATTTCAAGCTGATAATATGTGCGCGCAGTTCTTTACGAATCCTTTAGCTAATGTCTAATTGAGTGTGCGGACGACCTTGTGCACCTCACAAAATCTCTGTTTGTTCTTTATATCTTTGTACTTATTAGCGCCGCTGAATATCCATTATTCTGCTCTAGAAAGAGAGATATTCCGCAATTAAGAGGAACGGCTAATGGCACTGAGGGGGTCGTTAAGAATACCGCGTTCAAAGGTCTAATAATTTATGATTGTCGAACAGAAGTTCGAGCGACTGTGAAACTCTACTGCGAATGAGATGAAATCGCGGATAAATTATTCCGCTGATATAACACTCTCGCGCGTCTTCGTTCATCGATCGATTCCGTAAAGTGTACGGGATTTATTCTCAATGTTCCCGATCGAGAAAATTAACAATGTCGCTACGTCGACGGTCGCGGGGGAATTTTTTTACGCGTAAAAAACTGGACGATGATGATCGATCGCGTCAGGAAATTCCTCCTTTTCGTCGCCGCGTATTTTATCACGGAAGTGCGGACGGCATTATTATCCGTCCTGTTGTTACGTGCACCTGTGGGATGTTTCTTTTTGCCGGGAGCGAATGAAACATTCTCCTTCTTTTGCGCGTAAATTGCACGCTCCGTTCTCAGATACGAGCCGGGCATTAAGTCCGTGCGTGGAGTCCGGCATGGATACCGTGTTTGCCGACGGGATAATAGCGTAATGGATGGACAGGGACAACGAGCTCTAAACGGATGAGACTGCCGTTTTTGAGACACTAGTCGAGGCGCGCTGTCGTCGTGTCTAGTGTGTCGCGGTTGTTCTCCTCTGTCGCTTAATTGGCATCATTGTCGAATTCTTCGTAGAGTGTAATTCTTTACGTTTAAGAATATCATGCGGCTTGTATTGTGGCAATTAAGATCGTAAAGTGACGGATCAACGCAACGTGACTTAATTATATCATTATTAACAAAGCGGTTTGTGTAGTGACGCTAGAAATTTGCTGTAACGTGGATTTACGACAGACTTACAGATTACTTTTATATTCGCTATGATATCTCTGGATGAATGGTATTGGCTTATAGATTACATTTACATTCCATTTTTAAAACTAACGAGAGACGACTCTGTAGAAAGTCGATAAGTGAGAGTTAATTGTCCCAAAGGAAAGTAGACACGTTTGACGACTAGTAATCCCCGGACGCTTGTTTGCTAAAGTTTCCCTACTGGCTAGTCCGATGTGCAAGCATCGACAAAACTGGTCACCGTTCATTGAAGCGGGTACATATAAGCTACGTGCAAATATTTTCCGCTTTACGATCGCACAGCTGGAGAAGTCAGGGATTTCCTCATAATACTTTACCGCCTCGTTCTAACGACTCACAACTACCGTTGCTTACAACTAATTTCACTACACGAGAAATAATTAACGACCGATTTGTCATTCATTAATGAGTTTTCGCTCCGCTTGTCCGCATCTCCCGATCGAAAAAGTCTTTCCTAATTTTTATATAAATCTCATCGCCGTATTTCTCCGCACGAGTAAGTTTTACATTAATATCGATAAATTCATGTAATGTTAGTGATAGTATTTATAAAATGCGATTTGTTTGCGATTAACATTCAAATTACTTTTAATACCGAAGATTACTGGTCAGACAGATTTGATTGAAAAGAGAGTCAACAAAAATTATTTTATTCTATAGTTGGAAAATTTGTGTATATAATATACTTTAAAAAATGCACACTATTAGAAATTTCGATATTTCATCTTTTCAATTTATCCACATAAGTTTTTGCTACTTTGTTTCAATATCTCGCAAACGAGAAACAAGTTACGTTAGCAGGCGATCGATCGCTTAATATGATGATTAGTTTCCTGTCATTCACATATAAATTATATTTTTATCTCTGTTAGTTTGCAATCATTTTAATACTACAAAATATAGCACTCAAGATTGCGTAAGAAACCAGACAAACGACTTTCTTTTCAAATAATTATTTGATATTTAGATATACTATCGTGATCATGACAAGAATCTACTTTATACACTACGTATAAATTGTGCATTATATAATTCTATAGAATTAAATTCTATTCACGAGAATTTTGGTTCCCCCGGATATTAGCGAATGTTACATAATCTCTTGACATAAATCGATATACAAAACTGCCATTGGTTTAACGTCTGATATTACCAGATCAAATTCTCTAAAAAAAAGATTTTGTTACGTTTTAAAAAATACAACACACGTTAACGAACGAAATCGCGTACACTGACTGTATCATCTTTGTGGGAGTCATTCGAGTACGTTTTATTTTGTACGTTTTATTTTGTACGTTAATCTTATACAGGTCAGAAAGATCATTGGCCGATTTAAGTTGAGATGCGTCATGGCAGCTACTTAACCATACAATTGGTTGTCATTGACACACAAAACCGTTAATAACGAGTGTAATGACCATTTCGATCGCTGTATGCTTTAGCACTGCTGTAGCGATATCTCGATCGGTTCAATCAAAGCATAGGTCGAGCAATCACCTAAGAATGCTAACCGACAGAAATAGGCCGTCGGTATCTTACATAGTAATTAACTACTTGCTACATCAAGCAGCTAAAATATATACATTACGCCGAAATAATTTTCCAGAGACTATACGTTCGTTTTTGCAGCAGTAATTGTTAATGCTTGTCATGCAATGTGTTGCGATTTTCGTCCAAGCGTAAGCGCTCGGCGAGCAAAACACATCGAAAATGAACAATCAAAAGCAGTTAGCCGATTCCCAACATCAATAATCGACGAGAGGAATTCCTGCGCTTACCTCGCTCTTGAGATTCAATGGCACATCGCAGGGGGCGTCCAGCTCTGCCTCCGCTTTCACCTGATGAGACAGCATACTGAGGCTGTGCCGGGGCGGTACGGCGGTCGCCAGCATGTTGGAATGCTGCAGATGCTGAAGACGAGGCTGGAGATGGGGCTGGTGGTGATAAGGCGGCGACAATTGGGTGTTCAGAGTGCGAAGATCAGCTGGCGGGGAAGCGGGCGCAGCAGTACTGCTCTGTTCCTCCTCGGCCGAACCCTCCGCCATGTCAGCCTTGCATCCCGGGGACTCGTAATCTGCAAATCGACCAAAACTCTCGGAGGACCGTTCTAATAGCAGGCGCGCCGCCGCGCAGCTCCTGCCTGGTAGGACGCAATCCCATTATAGCGCGAATATAATTCGCGCGTTTCGATTCAAACGGTTGTGTCGCGTCGTGCCTAATAACGATCTCGCATTTTCGATTTAATGCTATTTTATGAATCTGAGAAAATCGTAAAAGAGCTCTCTCTCTCTCTCTCTCTCTCGCTCTCTCTCATTAAATAATCTCGAAATATAATTAAATATAATAATCAATATAATTATACGTATTTTTCAACAAGTGCGTTGGCTTAACTTAATGACTATTAAAACGGAACAAGGCAGCTATATACGATTTTTTTCTTTAATAAAAGACAAAGAAATTTTCGATAAAAAATGAGAAAGCTTGTTAAATCGATATCAATTTGGATTACTTTTGATTTTTCAAGGACCAGGGGGGAAGATGACACGCGAGATGCTAATTAAACCGGCGCGACATGACTCGCGGTACCGCATCAGCCATATCGAACGGTAGCGCGTGCAGCTGTTAAGAATGCAGACACTGGAAATTAGAAGGAGGCCCGTTCATCTTCCAACTTCAAAGCAAAAACATTTGGTTGGCGCATCGCATCGGATGAGAGATAGAGAAAGGAAGCGGCGTAGCGACGCGAGAGGCATCGAGGGAGGTTTCAGAATAAAATTGCCGCGACTAACGCGCGCTACCGCCCGCAGTCATCTCCTCCCTCCTCCCCCACCCCGCATTTATCCGCCTAATTATTTTTATCTAAGCGTTCAGTTAGTAAGAATTCAAGGGCAATGAAATCACACTACCGTCTGGACAGGCCGTTCCCTCGTCGCCTTCTGCTCGCCTTCGTCTCTCGTTTCTCTACCACCATCTCTCCGCCACCTCCACCACCGCGCCTGCCTCGTCGCGCCGCGACGGCCGTCGTATACTTGGTGAACGCAACTAATAACATCTGCTTCTATTTTTGCGCTGGCCCGAGTCCAGCGCTTTACTTTTTAAAAGCCGCGCGCCTATGACGAACGGCTGGATGGATCATCGAGCGGAAGCCCGGGCGTGGGGGGCCGAGAGTGAAACGAGCCGGTTATTCTGGACAAATTATTGTCAAAGGGCGAGAAAACACCTTCTGCCTGCGAGCTACTTTGTTCCTCATAAAAGGCGTTTTATAATGGCCATCGTAAAAATATTTGATGCTGTGCTTTAAAACGGCAGCGTGTTTATAATAAAAGCGTTAGGTTGTTGGGTACCAAATAGACCGCTCACAAGTGCAAACTCTGGTGTTAATGTCGCCTGTTTCCTATAAATATGGGTGTCTTAACGCGCCCGCGATATGTGGCATCTGCTTAGCGACAATTGCAAAAGTTTCTCAAGAGATGATGGAACGGGAGCGAGAGGCTGGAACACGCGTTTTTTTTTTTCCTACGCGAAGCCGCAGACTGCCGCCGATTGCTGTGGCTTTGAACTTAAAGTGATTTATACCATACTTCACAAACTAAGAAGTGAGAAAAATTATCAAGATTTATTTCTGCATCTGCTTGACATTGTTCACCTGTTTTCATATTATTTTACTGCTAGACTTTCAATTCATGAGCAAGCACAGTCATCTTCAACATTCACAAATTTGAAATAATATAAACTTGAAAATAAATTAATTTTTTCAATATATTTATATTTTTAAGTAAGAAAAATTTTAAATAAGAAGTTAAAAAAAAAGATATTCTTTAGAAATCGCGAGATATTTATTGAACAGTAGAATAAATATTTCAAGATAGAAAGGAGAGTCTACTATTCAATAAATATCTCGCGATTTCTAAAGAATATCTTTTTCTCTTTTCTGACACAGATAATACGATCTCTTAGTGTTTCGTATAAAAATTACATAAATACATTAATTGGATATGATATTTTTAAATATGTACAGTAAGATGGTTTATGCTAAACTTTTAATATGAAAGTTATTTTTATATACTTTTTACTTATTCTATCACGAGATTAACAATGACATGTATATAATATTATGAAAAGACAAAACTATTATACTTTAACAGTCGTATTTGTCTCACATCAATTAAAATGGTAAAATAAATCAGTTCAGTATGCAGAAACCGCAGCTAGGCGAAGAGATCGCATCGATCATCGGCTACGAGGAATTAATTTACGCAACGTGCAACGAGAGGAGCTTTGCCGCTAATTAAGCTGATTAATAAGCATTATTCGATTTTTGTGCCATAGGAGTGGCTGCCGATAAATGGCTTGTAGGTTAATTCTCATTGATGCCGTCGCGAAGACAAAACTGTCATATGATAATTTTATCCTTAAGCGTTTAATATATCTTGACGAGGACGTTAATATTATGCGAATGCATTAGAATTAATTATACTTGAAAATTTTTTATTTTTATGACAAAATAAAATTTTAACTTATATACGCATACGTATCTAGAAAAAAAATCTTTAGAGTATTCAATCTTTAAACATTTTTTTCCCATTTTATAAGAACGCGCCATCGCAGAGCAAGACTGTATGCAACCTATCTTTTTTCCGTTTGCAGTCATTAATTTCCGTCGGAATCATATTAATCGCTGTAGGGCTGCGCCCGTGAAATTACTAGACGCTTTAACCACCGGCTGTCCAAACCGAATTCGTCCGCAGCGATTATTATATCGCGTCCTGAGGTCTAATGCCGGGTATTCCGAAAGCTAGCCAATTAGTATCGTCGATTTGGATGCTTTAATGAGAGTGCGGTTTCATTAGCGTATCGCATCGCCCTCACGGTTTGTGATTTGTGAAATAGAAGAGGAATTCTTAACCGGACGAAGATATCGCGAGTGATTATAGCGCGATCGTTCAAACGTCACCACAGCCGACCGTTTGAAAATTGGTACCTTCATCGTGCGACCTTGAAAAATGCGTTATTCGATCGAGATCACATAAATCTTTCGAAAAAGGTAAGAGGCTACCCTCAGGGGTTCTTCTACAAGATATTCGACATACAAATTAAATCGGGCATTCTACGTACAGGCAATATTTTATGTTCCGTCCAGACCACTCTGTTTAAAATTTTCGATTTCTCCCATACGATCGAATTATTCTCCGGAACGACAAAATGGATTTCCCTTCTCATCGCCAACCTTCTTTCAGCGGCGACTTCTCCGGTAGTAATCACTCGCTGAATAAATGGTGAAAGTCCATGTAATAGGATGCGCGATTAATACGCCAAGGCGATTGATATGAGAATCACTCAAGGATCTCCGAAAGCAATTAAAACAGGCGCGTTACGCACGATGCTGTCATCTGATCAGACGCGACAGACTGATACGATGCGTCCTTTCATACCGTGTGAGGAAGTTTTCGAAGCCTGGCACAGTCATCCACCCTCGGGAGGAGTGTCCTCGGGCGACATCGTTTCCTGATTTTGTCATATACCTTTACATTCTTCTTTCTCACTTCTTCTCACGTCAGTCAGCCCGTGTCTTTCTTCCGTGTCTTGCTGTTAGCCCGCGGCATGCATCCATGTCGCTATAATGCACCATTTCGCATTATAGTTCTATAAGCGACATCGTCGACGACAACGACGACGACGACGACGACGACGTGGAAGCAGCGTCAGCGGCAGCGTGCAATTAAGGGGTTGATTGATGTTAATTCAAAGGGTAATTAAGAATATTGCGCATAAAAATCCAGTAATTTATGGTCATTGGGGATAATTATATGTTGACCAGCTTGTAATTGCAAGCGCTTCGTGGTATAGCCGCATATACGCGTTCAGGGTTCGCGGATAGCTACCTAGTAAGCGATGGGAATGTGTAAGTGTGTGTGCGTGTGTGCGGACCTCTTAGAGCATGTGCGGGCGGGGATATACGGTCTCAGATCGCGGCTTATTATAGGGGCCAGTAGATAAGGTGGGTTTAGAAACAACCGGGCGCCTCTGGCCAGCAGATAGTTTCTATGTAGCCGCCAACATTCTCCTCTTGATACGACGCCGCTCCGGGCTATGGAGGTGTGTATATACCATCTGAAGCCGAAGCCTCTCTCTCTCAAGCCAGTCGCCGATTTACGAGGCCGACTCCTAACCGTCAAGACGGCAGTTTTAGAATTCTAGGCCCGGTCCAATTCGCGCCCGACGCGCCGCGACGCGACGCACAAATCGCGGTGCTGCGTGTCTGGGGTATACGCTCTCCGTGTGCGATGTTCAAGTCGTCGCTATAAATAACTAAACGCGGATAATCGCCATATGGCCACGCATGCAACGAACCACTGACCGTTTCTCCGTAGCACTGACGATGCTACGCTTTCGATTTCCTGGTACAAGTCTATTCATCGAGAGCTTTTCGTTCGAGCCGCGAATTGCGCGTTATTTCTAATTTCGTTTCTTGAAACGGTGACGCAGAGAGAATCATTTCAATCGCGTCATTTGAATAGTCTAAACTATTGATAAATTTCCCATAGCTTTTAATTTTGAAATGATCAACAAATAAGATTTATTTTTTTAAAAAAAGTCCGAAAGATCTTCAATTCATCGATATGAACGAGAGGGTGAATAACATGATAGAAGAGAATGTGGTGTGTGCGTGGGTAACCCTCCTACTTAAAACAGTGCCAATAAAAAGATCCCAGCGGGACCAGTTGGCAACCGCCCATCGCGACATTGTCCTTGCCGAGTCTTTTTTTTTTCATGATCCCGTAATCAACCAGGCGCCCTAATGGCAAAGCATAATCGTGGCTTTATGGCGTCTAACCAAGTATTAATGCTAAAGAGAAGTAAGAAAGGAACTCGCGCGCGCGCACATGAACGTGCTTGTGTATGGTCGATTCGGATTACCCGATGGATACTCGCGCCAGTTTGCTACGATCGAGCAGTAAATGCAATATAATAAGCGTACGATAGATTAAACTGCTTCGTGCTACCCTTCTGTATAGCAGTTTCGCTTCACCGGCACGAGCGAGCATAATTAAGGCGAGCGTACAAAGAATCCGGCCGCATCCGTGTTGGTTAATTCGCATCGACCTTTAACTCGCGTACGTACATAGGCATATCGGCTAAGGTAATGGCCGTTTCGTGCGATACCATTCTGTCAGAAATCCGAGGGGCTTTGTCCCGAGTCACGAAACGCAAGGATTAAACTGAACAGCGCGCCGTTAATGCGACTGTGCGAACGCCTCGCGTCGAGATTGACGCTCCGGTTTCAGTGTATGTGTGTCGTAAGAGCGTGTGCGTGAGCGCGTAACGCGCGCATCGTCGGGCGCGAGAGTGCCCATAAATCGGCGCCGAAGGGGGTTCGGCATCAACACGCGTTATCCAAGACGTGATATTTTACGCCCCCGTCGGAATTCCGCTATTACAAACATTTTACATTATTCCGGTGAAATTCTTTTTCGAGACGGTAATCGAAGCGAAAGCTAATCCCGTACACAGAAATGAGTTCAGCGCGCGAAAATAGAATTGTATGCGCGAAAAGATTCTGGCACAATGACGAACGTCTATTATTAATCCGTGTCACGTGAATTAAAAATGCTATTTCCTTATTATATTCAGGATAATCACGTGATTCGACATCGGGTCTAACGAGACTGATAAAAAGCGTCACTTTACGCTAAAACTTGGCACCACGACGCGGGAGAAGAATGCCTAACCGCGCGCGATGTATCGTCGAAGACGCAGGAAGAATATTTTATACTTTACGGCGCCAGTGTCGTTGAGGTTTTGCCGGATAAAAAAAAGTGTCAGCTCTCGCTGGCTAAATCAGAGCTCCGAGTGCATTAAACTCCGTGAATTACCACAAATAGAACTTTAACCGCACATGCCCATTATAATGGCACCCCCTGCTGAAGATGTATTTACGTACTAAACCGTCTTCTCGTGGCTCACGCTGAGTCGTCGGAATTAACATCTGGCCCCAAAAACACGCTACACGGTTCATTGGATCTCTTTTTTTTTTCATTCTTATAGGCTAACTAACTCTGTTCCACTAGAAATGCTTTCGATTATTTGCAAACGAGTGCACGTTCTTGCTTCTAAAATGGTTTAATTATTCCTACTTATTAAAAGAGAAATCAGTTAAATTTTCCTCCCCTTTACAAAAGAAAACATTGGTAGCATGTTGGAGACAGAATGATTTTGAAAGTGGTTTTACATGTAAATTAGGTCTATTAAAATATCAGAATATA
Organism: Acromyrmex echinatior; assembly: GCF_000204515.1. The sequence continues at coordinate 140,583 of NW_011627623.1, read as the reverse complement.
GTTTAGCCGACATTTAAAAATACGAGGGCTGAGGCAACTCTCTATCCGTCAAATCGTAAGCCGCTCCGAGCTATTACGTGCGTGCGTGTTTCTTCATGAATTATTAGAATTAATGAGCTCGCGCACACATTGCTTTCTTTCTACTATGTTGCGGAGGCCAATCATAAATATGCCGACGGAGAAATTTCGGAGTAACAAAGCAACATTACTTTTTTACGCCACAAAATTTGTTAAGTCACTAATGTATTTCATGCAAATAGTATAAGTCAATATAATGTAGTATCATTTTCTAGCAATTTCTTTCGCCGACAAATAAATATTTGCGAAAATAAAGAGCTCGGTTTTCTTCCGTAACATGCATAAAGAATCGACAGAGATAAAGAAATTTCGTTGTGCATTCGCAATTTACATAAGCAGTAAGTAATCATTATCGTTAGATAGTAGCGTGTGAAACGATGGATAACACTTTACACTTGACACGCCGAGTTTGCAGCAAAACTTTCTTACTCGAAATGATTTCCGAGTCGATAATCGATGAAGATTCTCGGGTGGAAAACAGAATAGCACGGCTGTAAAGCGAGCTGGAAGTGGGTAAAGTTGTAGAACGAAATGTTATCGTGCGCCGGATTGTCGGCAGGGGTTGAACCGGGTGAAGGGGAAGCCTTGAATGGGGAAGCCGAGAGCGAGAGCAAGGGTGTTGAGAATAAGAGGAAAGAGAGAAAAGGAAAAGAAGGAAAGAGAGAGAGAGAAAGAGGAGCAAAAAGATATAAGAAGGGAATTCATTTTCTTGACCTCGGCAACAAATACAGTAATTCTAGCGACCTTTGATTGTGATTCTTTCGAATTAATTTGCAATAAAAAAATTCTCATTGATTTTTTTCTTTATAATAATAAGTAACCTTTAATAGTTTAATCGCGACAATAAAATAATTAACATCTTCCTCTCTCTAATATGGATTAAAAGAAAGAAAATGATAAATATTCAATATATTTTTATGATATAATTTTTGTCGTAAGAAATTATTGAACATTTATCGTTTTTTTTTTTTACAATATTACGCATAATATGTAAAAAATTTAAAACAAAGCCTCGCTATAAAATTCGGCATCATTTAGTCAAGATAAAACGCCTCGCTTTCTTTGTGTCGATTCCAAAGCACCAAACTCCAAACGATATCTCGCGAGTCAAGTGTTTCCTTTGGGATTTTCTGCTTTCAACTCTCTGCGTCTATTCCCACCGACAATGATTCGCTTGGCCAACCCCGACTATCTCGCTTCCACTTTCAGTGGCTAGAATTTACCGCTCTCCCTCTCTTCCGACTGCTCCAACCCTCTCTCTCACCGACCCTCCGTGTTCCCGAGGCGGCAAGCAAAGAACTCTCCTACCCTCGGGCAGCTCACACTGATTTTCCACCCTCGTCACCCTTCCCATCCACCACCATCACCCTCTCTTCCTCCACCTCTGCTTCTGCCTCCTCTCCACCCCCAGAGCTCACGCCGTCACTCGTAGTCACGCCACCAACACGTGCTCCTGTTTACCTCTCCGGTCATATGGTCGGGGAGGTAACGCGATGCACATTCAACGACATTGCCGTTTAATCACAAAAATATCTGCCAACGTATGTCGGTCGATCGAAAGTTTATGCAAATTAGGAGTATTATAAAAATTATTTCGCCAAAGAGAAGTAAGAATGAAATGGTAACGTAGATATATATAAATAATGGGGACATATTAAAAATTCAGTAGTGTGTAATCTCATTACTTATGAATCATTTACAGATCAGTTATTGGCTTTTATTTTGAGCAAACTTCTATTACTTAATTTAGTATACTTGATGCAATGTTATACTCGGATTATCGTTAAATAGCATTATTTCTCATACAATTTATATATGTAGTAGAATCAATTATTTCGTCGACGATTGTCCCATCACGCAATATAAAAAATAAAATATATAGATTGCAAAGTAAATGTAGATATATATATATATATATATATATATATATATATATATCTGTCTTTCAAAATCAATATTATTTCTTTTACGAAACGTTACTAACTTTTCAGTATATAAAAAGAAACAATAAGTTTCTTCGTCAGAAATCTCAAGAAATTATTTATTAATTAGCCAAATAATTCTGAATTCTATTATATATTCCTCTTAAAATAAAATTATTTCTTCTCTCGAATTATAAATAAAATTTAACTTTTTTTTACTATTAGCATTTTAGTAATTAAATGCACTCAGAATAAGTGATAAATATTATATAAAATATCTTAAAAATAGTTTATATCACATTCCTGTTAATCATTGATAATTACTTGTACTATGACTCTTATCTGATATAATATCCACGTGATATTTCTCCGCATTTCTTCACAAAAGACAGTAAAGACTAAGAAAATCCTATCCGACCGTATTACGTTTACATGCTCAGCCGATCCCTTAATTAGCATTTCCAGGTCACACACTCGACGTAGACGCGAGTATACGCGGGCGCGCATAATTATCGCGCTAATTATTAGTACGTAGCTAAGTATCTGGATGAAATTATCACCGAGTTGAAGTGAAGCATATAGAGAACGAAACGCTGTTTTCGATCCCCTGCCAGGAGAATTCCCGCGTGACCAAGCTTTGGGAGAGGAACTTCCTTAATTACCGAGATTAACTTAATGATATCGAGCCAACGAGTACCGCTCACGAAGCACGCAATTGCCGCATGTGGATATGCGCTCGATATGGAAATGGACAGATAGATCTCAGAACTGACTTCTCCCTCATTTATTTTTACTAATCGTTCTAAATCTTAATATGATTGTAATCTTAACATTTGTTCGGTATTTATTAATATTAAATTTAATGTACTAACATTAAACATTAACAAGCGTAATGGGAAGATTCGTTTTGAAAAGATTGTATCCGATTGCTTTTTAATTGTCTCTCAAAGTTACGACATGAAATACGTAAAATGTGAAATTAATTAATTTCCATTCCCATGTCTGTTTTCCCGAGGTCGATCTAAACGCGCTTACACGCGCGTGCATGTGATACATGCGCAGGCGCGTCCGTGTACGCGGCTAATCGGTGTGCGAATGTGAGAGACTACACACGTGCAGCCGACCGGCGCGCATTTAGAAGACCCGTCTAATTACCGAGATTAGCCTGGGTTTATAATAAGCAGGAGCGAACTCGTGCCTGACACTCACCTGAGGCGATCTGTGACTGATGTATTTGGGACGTCGTCCTGACGCGGATTTATTTAGCGGTTGTTATTTATCTCCGCCACGGTGCAATTCCGTCGCGGTCGTACCGATCTTCACCGATCAGCCGTCTGTCTGTCTTGCCCTCGTTCCTTCTCCGATGCCGGGTTTACACCCCGCTGACCCGTTTTAATTCCTTTCCTGAGAGATCCTTCTTCTGCCGCCTCCTCGTTCGCAAGTTTCACGATCTTCCGATAATTTTCTTACGACGAATATTAACAGGCCGTTCTGAAAGGAGTGGCGGATCGACGTCGAGAAACGGACGATTCACTGATACATCGGCCGCCGGTGACATCAGCCTACTTAATTACAACGAGTAATTACGAGTAATTAGGAGTGATCAAGAAGCAAACAGTTAATTGCTCGCTGCTTCATAAAACACTGCTCGATTGATCCCTTTTCGTCTCGTGTCTGCCTAAGGCGATATTCGTAATTAAAAGAAACTCGGAAGACGATAAATATTTTGAAAACTTTTGACTTTTTAACTGTTTTCTGGATGATTAAAACGTTTTGGAAAAAAAAATATTTTCAGTTCAATCCTTGACACGGGATGCTCCGACGCGTCACCGGACAGATAACTAACAGATAACACGATTTTCTGTGTAATGTGCTTTTAATTATTCTATTTGCGCTCGTCAAGCCATACACTTCGTCCGTAACGTGTAATTTTGCGTTGAAAAACACTGACGTGTCCACGTGATGATCACGCGCGCGTCGTAATTATCAGCGCACCTGTCGTGATAATTAGAAGCTTATTAGAACCATAGTCCTCGTTTCATCGCTTTCTTTTGTTCAACTATGTAGCATATATTCTATCCGAGATTTTTTCTCGGAGCCGATAAATCGGTCTTGACACACGTCAATATCGTCGAACGCTTTAATCGTCGTTTAATTAATTTCGTTTCACCTATTCTGCGCACTTGTCGCGATTTAACGTTTCCACGCATTTACTCCTAATTTATGTTCGAAACGCGAAGCAAATTGCAGCGATTGTCACGGCCACAGTGATTTAAATAGATAAAATGGTGAGGCTGCGACGCAACTGTCAATAGAGTCTTCCCGACACGTTTCACTGGTCAACTGTCACAGAGTCAACTGTTCACCGCGCTTAACTAACCCGCGAGGCGCACCGAAAGAAGTCCCACCCCTGCGGCCACGTGCTGATAGGCCGGACAAATCGGCGCACGCAGCTGCAAGTTAAACTTCCTGATCACTCTCTGATCCACGAACACTAGCTTTTCACCAACACGTCGCGGACGATGATCCTTCGCGTTGATTCCTCGCGAGGGAAGTGTCGATCGTTCGATGTTCTATCTGACTCCTTCTCTAGCGATTAGCTCGAGTTTTCCCAAATAAAATTCTTCCTCAATCGGCACTGTGAACGATGATCCAGATCTCACGTGGGTTCAGGGTCTCGGAGTAGGCAGTCGATTCACTCCTCTTCGTGTTGTCCTTGCTTGGCAGCGTGGTCGTGCACGTTGCACGATTGGAGCTCGACGCGAAAACTCGGACCTGAACCCTGACGGTCCGCAGTCTGGCTGCGTAGTGGCCCCGGCGTACAACCGAGGGAAGAACAGCCCGCCGTGACGACTCTCCCGCCCGGTGAATAGTTCCCGTAGAAGGGGTAATGGAGGCGGTACAATGGGCGGTACCGATGCGCGGAGGTGGTCCGCGAGTTACTCGCGAGATCCCGTTGTTATGATTGTTATGAGTGTCCGAGCTGCCTCCCGCGATGCACTTTGGGGGTGGTACAGCCGCGAGAGGTACCTCTGTCCGTCTCTGTTTTTCCAGCATGTTCGCATCTCGCTCGCTCTGTAATATAACCACCACGAGCTCGAACGAGCTCGTAACCGTGATGCAAATCAGCCCGACGGGGCTGGTGAGTTCGCCGGCGGGGATACCCGGGAGGAGCGATCGGCACCGAGGACTGATACGGACTCCCAGAGAGTCTGCTGAGAGAGGAAAGAAGATGATCGGCACGTAGGTATAGTAGAACTAATCGGTAAAATTGAGAAATACTCCGGTTAAGTGCTGTCTAGAAACTTGGTAAGAAGATCGCTGGTATCATTGGAGAACGTTTTGTTAGCGACATCGTTGTAAGAACAAATTAAATAGATTCGCTTTTGACTATAAAAATATTATATTTTTATCACTGTTTATTATTGGTAACATTTAATAAATAAAAAAGGAAATAAAAAAGTATCTGTACATAGATATTCGCTAATCAAACTAATGAAACCATTTATAAGGAAAATATATAAATTTAAGAATAAGTTAAAAGTTTTCCTTACAATGTATAATCTATTATGTACATAAATTTCAAAGACATCAAAGTTTCTGTAAAAATAAGGCATTTCCATTCTAGATATATATAATAATAACATCTTCAATCAATGAAGATCTTTTCATTAATGTCTTCATAAAATAAGAATATTTCTCAACTGTATTTAAATCAAATCATTGAGAATTGTATGAAAGAAACGTTACGCGTATCGTTTTGTATTCGTAGATTTCTTGACATTTTAATAAATAAAATGGCTTAATTTGAGGACAAAATACGCTCAGTTTGATTAAAAGGACATTAAAGATGAAACCTAATTTTTTTCTTCTTTTCTCGTGGGTATTGGACGCAATAGGTGCATAATCGTAATGATAGCAATGTGATGACAAGTATTTGTCATGATGACTTCTTATTCATAGGGGTGTTCAGGATTTTTTTCGGGAGAGGGTTATCAATTCTGTTAGCACATAAACAACAATTTTTGAGTTAATGAATTGTTTTTTTGGATATTTTAGAGCTTAAAATGTCTTTTTCTTACTCATACTTTTGATTGGGAAAAACATCGGCCTTTATCAATCATAACTTTTAATCATAAATTAGGGGAAGGGAGGATGAATCCTGAAACTTCTCCTTCCTGGATATATTTGTGATCTTATTGAAATATATTTTATATATATCTTAATTGTTATGAAAATTAATATAACCTTCATCTTGATGACGACTGTCTCATTTCAATCATTGTCTTCAATGAATAAGAGTGCTCATGAGATTGTGACAGAAACCTAACAGGTGATAGGTGCGTATCGCAGAAATGGCAATTCATTTCTACATTAATTCCTGTCACGTAATTACGAAGTTTGAATTACTTCAGATAAACCGAATATCTCTATTAATATGATTAGATTCACTTGTTATTAACTTTTATAGACAATTACAGGTGCGTCAGAACATGATATTCTTGCGCATTCAACCCTCCGACGACATAACCAGAAGGGCATCATGAGCTATGAAGTTTTAGTGACGTTTTAACGACTTAATATGAGAGTTTTATATTAAGTACACTGTTTTCAATGAAACAGTAAAATTTCAGTAAAATATGTCTATGTGAAATGCGCATTCTTTAATGCTACTTTTAATTTATCTAAAAAAATTACATCTGTTATAAAATATAAATAATTTGCAAATATCTCAGTAAAATTTTAACACTAATGAATATTTTAATATCGCATCATTATATTAAGAGTTTTTATAAACTATCTAAGTAGATTACGTATATTGCGAAACTACTATTATGAAAAATATAATGCGTTTGAAAGACTTGCATTTTTAGTGACACACGAAAGGATCATAATTTCTACAACTTTCTACAACTAATTCTGATTTATTTTGCCCGTTGCGTACGACTTCAATATCAAAATTCTAGTTCCGTTATAAATTCTAGTTCTGTTCTTAATTCCAAATCAGAGCGAAATCACTCGACATGATTTGATTACAAATCCATTCCGACGCGTACAAAACTGTAGGCGTACGAATGGAAGTTACACGCTGCACGAGCTGGAAGGGTGCGTTTATTAAGATAGAATTTTACCCCTTTCCTGCCTATATGCCGCCCTCGCCGACGTCACTGACACCGTCCACACCCTCAGTGTTTTAATGCTCTCCCCTCATTTCTCTGACGTCGACCCTGATCATATTCCGGCATGATTCGAACCTTAGACACGATTCGAATGACCCGTTGGTTTAAATATTGATTTATTTTTTATCTTAAAATTTCTTTCGTACACTCTAAATTTTTGAGAATGAAATTTCACTCCAAGAAAAATGATAAGTTGCGCCAGTCCGGCAAGAGTGAATCTCACTTCGCTTCTTCAGAGAGAGAATTTCCTAAAAGTTCAACTTTAGTGATTAATATCTCACTTCACAAGACATTTTTTCTGCCAAATTCATTCGTTTGGTGCAAAAATACGTCGAAAGAACTTAATTTTGTCAAGATTGGATGTAAAGGGGTTTAAATTTAACATTTACCTTCAGTCTTTTCTTTCGAAAAGTGAAATTATTCACTTTTCGCAGAGATTGAAAATGGACTCTGACTTGGAATGAATTTTCATTCCCTAAGAGTGAAAATTTCACTCCTGCCGGACTAGCACAACTATCACTCTTCGGAAGTAAAATTTCACTCCAAAAAATTTAGAGTGCAGTTCCTATTAATAAATTCTAATGCCTCTTTTTAATAAAATCCTAAATAGTTATCTAATATATTTAAAAATTGGTTTCTTCCTGTATCATACACAATATAAAATACACGGAATTAGTCATGTTCTTAAAAAATCTAATGGCAAACTTCCAATTCATTTGCTCAATAAATTACAATCCGCTGGAATAAAAACATTAATTAATCTACTTGTCGTATAGTCATGGTGATAAAGAGGTATCAGTTTAAAAATTTGAATATTGTCAAAATAAATAACGCGAGTTATTTATATATATTTCTCTATAACTAATACAATGAACAATCATATTTGCTATTTTTTAAACTATCATTAGATTAATGATAATAAATATAGTATTTGAAGTCTTGTATGTGTGTGTGTGCGTGCGTGCGTGCGTGCGTGCGTGCGTGCGTGTGTGTGTGTGTGTGTGTGTGTGTGTGTGTAAAACAAGATATTTTAATTAACAATAATAGACAAGAAGAACTATGAACCGAAACAATAACTTTAATCTTAAAAAAACACTACAGACGTTTCGATACCGATCGAATCATTATCAATATTAAAATTGAATTAATCGTTATGCGTACAATATTATAATAAATGAAATATGAAAATAAAAAACTATTGTAACATAAAATTGCTGTATCCTATTTAAAAGTCCATATGTTTTATGGTTCATGATCGACAAAAATGGTATATCTCTGATTCTATGATGGAAATATTAGTCATCCGCAATAATTATTGAATGTCTTACTGAGTGAATTTCGTTCTTTGTATGAATATAAGTTCTTAAAAAATATGAGTAAAAAAAAAATACAAATTTATATCTAAATGAATCAAACGGTAAAAATGCAATCAAGATTTAACAGTCAAATGAAATAAAGAAGAAGCAATAACGCGATATGACATCAAGAGACGTTGTAACATAAAATCAAGATATTTTAAAATTAAATATGGAGAAATGTTAGAGTTAGCAAAAATTTATTTAACCTACTACAATATTTAGCCAAGTCATAATCTTAAATAATCCCACTCTTTTAATCCTTTTTTTAATCTTTTTTATTTTAAGAAATCTCACTGAAAGAACTTTATAAGAGCGAAACCATTAATATACAGATGTAGAGTGACATTATCACGAGGGTCAATGAAATTCAACGCGTGTATCGCGCTCATCCTTTTTTCCCCGACGAGCGTGTACGTCGACCTGCGTCGAGCATCGACGTAGAAGAAGGGAAAGTCTCTTACACGAAATATACGAGGAAATGAATGAATACAGCCGTCCTTCTTCCACCCAAAGGTCCACGTGCTTTTCACATATAACTCGTCCCCGTGGAGGCAGGAGTGTAGCCAGCTGGTGGTTGAAGTTGTAGGAGTCGGCAGGATGTGGGTCTCTACTCTCTCGCCCTGTTCCTTCTATCCCGCTTTCCCGCTTTCCCGCAGACGTCCCTCTCGCTCGTACCGTATCAGCGACACTCGTCCCACTTCCTGCGAACGTGTCCATCCTTTTCCCGCCTTCCGACGATCTCCCTCGCTCTTTCTCCACACGCCGCCGACTCATCCCCCGTGCTAGGGTGCTTCGTCTTTCTCCCCCGTCCCACCGGATCGATTAAAACTACAAAGTGTTGCCTCTCCATCCGTTGGTACGCTCATTCGTGGTCGACTACATTGCTCTGGCACTCTCCTGGCGGCACTGGGTTACCAACGCTTTCCCAGCTCTCTTTCTCTCTTTCTTTCTCTTTGTTTCTCCACTCGCGTGCTGTCCCGTCTTTTTCCTTTCAGCTCCACCGCCGTCGTCTCTTTTTTCGTCCTTTTATCGGAGGATCTCCGTATTCATGGGCGTTCGCTTCGCTTCCTGATAATCCCCGCGTAAAACTTCTCTGTCCCGTCGGGATTGCCCTCGCGCGCATTACCTTTCCCCCTTTTGCTCGCGTGAGAGGACATTGGTCGTGCGCCACTTCTCACCTCCAAGTTTTCGTTTCACGAATATGAAACAAAAGACTTCTTTGCATTCATTTATTAAATTAATGACTGACGATAAAAGATATCCTCACAATAATACGATTTGAACATAGATTTCTTCGAACTTCTTTTTTACCGTAACTTTTGTTACTTTACATATGTTTCGTTTTTACTTATTTCTTTTCTCAATTTCGGATTTAAATGTTTAGATTTATAATGGTAGTAATATCATGCTCGTTTAATTAACATTACTAGCAGCGAAATATGGTTTTTGGCCGTCAATCGGTTTTTCGGCTAAGTACAGCCTCTTGCATAAAAATCAAACATGTAGTATCTGTGGTAGCAAGTCAGAAAGATTAGTCAGATCTTCCTCCCGGGTGAAAGGTAAAGCGCGATTATATCCCCGGGGCCCTGTCAGTATCCTTCCCGGAGCCTTGCTCGCTTTAAGTCGCAGCAACGTGGCTAATAACAGAGCCAGTGAAGCCAAGCGGTCTTTACGACCATCTTCCCAGAAGTATAAACCCTGGACCCTCGCCACCATTCGTCCAGCTACGTCCCACCTCTCCTGGAACATCGTACGGGGCCGCGAAATTTTGCAAGGGCTAATTAATGCGAAAGGCCCCGACAACAAAGTTGCTCGCGTGATCGCTCTCTTAAGTATCGCCGCCGCGGCGGCCCCGACCATGTTGGAAAACACGAAGAAGCAACTGATCCAAGAGAATGAAGACGAGTAAGAATAGAGGCGCCAGGATGAGTCGGAACGGACGAAATAATGATCCTTGGCGACGATCAAGATGAATGTTATGAATATTGTCACGAATATATATATATATAAGATCCTCGCATGTTCGACTTTCTTTATGCACCCAGCGGATGCAATACGGGCCGCAAGACGAAGATGAAGCAGAAAAAGAAGAAGTATCATGCTTCTGGCGGAAGAACTTCTTCTTTGCGTGACCACGTAATGAATGGCGGGAGATTATTCTCAAAATTGTTTTCTTATGTCGCCTCCAACTGTGCGAGAAGAAGGTTGCGTTAGCAGGTGTTCGACGAAGATAATGCTCGGAGATGAGCACTGTGTACAAGGCAGATATTTCGGACAGAGCTATCTAAAGGAACATCCCTTTGTGATCGTTTCCCCACTGACCGATAATTTCGCACCTCATTGTTGGATAATAACCGTATAGCAACATTGTGGTATCCTTTCGATACCCACTTCCGATCAAGAGACTTTTTCATGCCGCAGCGAGGAAGATTTCACGAAGCACGAACTTCGTGGGACACCGTGGAAGTTGAATATTCCTTTTACATTTACTGTGCTTTCTTTTTACGATGGTATTGAATTACTGGGTGGCATGTAGAGTTTCTCTCTTTTTTCTGTGCTTCTAAAAAATTTCAAGTTCATTACTTATTCTTTATTTTTTAATGTTATCATGATATCTTTTCTTCGATAGTTCTGTTGTTTGATGTAAATACAATGCACATATATATCAATTTATAAGCAAATCGCATTTATCGCACATATTAAAAATTTATTAGACAAATTTCTTTATAATAATCTAAAAAACAGCATCATCATGCTTGCGTTTACTCTAATATGTACAAGTTATTATAAAAACTTAATAACAATGCGATAAGTTATAATGCACATTATAAATCATAAGTATCGCAACGTGTAGTACACTTATAAATGATAAAGGATGAGTTACCCGCATCTCCCTCTTTGCAAGAAGAGACAAAGAACGTAATCTGAAGACATCCGGTATAACGCTTCACTGTGAAATTTTAAACTGATGTGAAATCTTTTTGTTCAACGGTTGAGTTTAGGAAAACATATTATTCTATTTAACACGCACAATAGTTTAAATAGTTAAATTTTATATAGTTCAAATTAATTTTTATATTATATATGTAACACACACACACACGCATTCACTTGCACAATTATGTTTGATAGAAGGAGGATCTGTTAGATATTACGTTAATTAGTCGTAGACAAACTTGTGCAACTATTACTGATTTACAATTAACTTTGCATTTAACTTTGCATCAATAAAATTAAACGAAGATTGAAGAATTCTTGAAAAGTTATTCAGTTAATTCTTTGTAACTTTTCGTTAATAATTGCTATAATTTATAACAAATATTTTATATTTTATACATATATATAATTTTATATATATATTATATTATAAGAATATTTTGCACAATTCGGCCCATTTATTGTTGTAAGCAGGTGTCAATTATTGCCAGACTTTAATGCATTCATTTCACGCGATATTTGATTTGACAGCCTGCGTTAATTTTGTCCTCATTCATTCCGGTATTTGGCTGTTCTCGAAGATGTTCACTCCATTGTTCATCTATTGTCGTTATTTTCAGCGATCGCAATATTTGTGATACATAGTGTGTGACCAACCGGTCAATACTTGCTAGTCAGTCGAAGACGAGTCAGATCGTACCTTCACATCGCTTCCGGACAATATTTAGCCGCGCTTCCCTCCCCAGTAGCTTCGATCATTAAACGTGCGTATATAGCCTCATAATATTGCAATCCGCGGCTATAATTTACGTCGTTTTATAGTTCAAACTGCAACCTATGTAGGCAGCGGCGCTCAAGCTCTTAGAACGTGCTATTCCCATTCAAATTATACTGGGTGCTCATAAAGTTTGCCAACTGTTTCCTTCGACACCAATGCCGACGTATGCTAAATTCATAAGAGAGTATTTAATTCTACGCCATTATCACTATAAGTTTAATTAAAGAAGATGGAAATAAATTTTTAAAAATAAGCATCAATCTCCGAATCTGTAAATTGTTCGATATTTGAATTCGTAAATATTTGTAATTGTAAAAAAGGAATTTAATATAAAATAAAAATAATAATTGTTTATTCTAGTAAATAATACATTTTGTTTAATTCGCTGACAGCTAATGAATGTCATGTCTTGAGAAAGAAAGATAGAGATAGAGAGATAGAGAGAGAGAGAGAGAGAGAGAGAGAGAGAGAGAGAGAGAGAGAGACAGACAGAGAGAAGAATTGAACAAAATGATTGTAACACAGTTTTCATGATGCAACATTCAGTTTGACAGTTCACAGGCAGTTCACATTGTGAAACTTTCATTGTTCCCTCTCACAAGGAAAACACATGGAACGGAACCCGTTTACGTACAGAAGTCAAAGAGCTTTCAGGAACACCAGTTATATTCACGAGGGCTTATACGTGCAAGTGCCGGTACCTCGAGAATTGAGATATACTGTTTTATAGGGAATCATCTGAACGCGGGGGGGCTCTTTTATGAAGTTACCACGAAGGAGCGGTTGCTTGGAAAGTGGTTACTTTGAGCGGCGGATATCTACTTTGCCAGTACAACCGTTCGCTTCGGGGACGAGTAAGCTATTACTAAAATTACTGACGATCCAACGCTCGCAAATCAAAATTCGCGCTTTCTTTGTCGAGATGGAGATGCGCGAGTCGAGCGGCATTGTTAGAATTTATTGCCAGCTAAATGCCGCGGTTTCGCAAAAGAAACGCGGGAATAACATTGCCGACTGTAACTTATACCTGAGAGAAGTACATATCTGTATGCTTAAATATCATAAACATGTATATTGTTAATTAAAGGATGCAATGATTATTGCACCGATTATGCGTTTCTTATCCGAGTTCCCGGATGCGTGTTCTAAACTTCTCGGTAATACTAACGCGAATAATTTCTTACACTTATCACAGAGCATTCTATTATAAATTATTTTATTCTTTTTCCAGCATATTGGAGAGTTAAACCAGAGATAGAAATGAGGATATATGTCAGGTATACTTAGAGAATTGAATTGTAAGAAAAAAAAAATAGATCTTATACATAATTTTTGTCACTTCTTTAACAATCTCAAATGTGTGACAAATAAAAAAACATATATATCACGTAGAAAAAATTATTTTTCTAAAGTATTTAAAAAATGTTTAAAGAATATTTAAAAAATCAGATACAGATCTAAAAATAAATATGTCAGTCCGTCAAAATAATTATATTGAACGTTAAAACTGGTTGCTAGAATATCAAAACTGCATTTCTGCGGTATTATCATTATGCTTGAACATTTTACATAATTATTTTGACGGTCTCAACAAAATTATTTTCAGATCTGTATCTTGATGACTACAATTTTTAAATACTTTAACAAAACCTTTCTTTCCGTGCAAAAGAATGAAAATACATATTAAATCTGTTACGAATTAACAGGTTAAATTTAATAAAGCTTATTTTTTAAAGCTCCTACATTATTATATATATTCTTTTTTGTTATTTTTGAGTATTATTTGAAACAATCTCCTTGTATTAATTATAACGTGCGAAAAGTGCGGTGCACCAACTAATGAGAACATCTATAAGAGGCGCGGTGATTTCACGGGCCTACAAACCGATATGCGGCGCACGTTTTGACGAAGGTCGAGCAACCCGTACTTGTCTTTATGCGTTTCGCTGCCTACGCTTGGAGCGGACCAAAATGTCGTAATTTCGCTTCGAGCTCAGTTTTACTCGGACGCCCGCCGGTCTATCGCCGTACAACGGAGAAGGTGAACGTCAGTTTCAGGGATTTCGTTCAGGGGCCACGAACGAAGAACGCCTGACCTAATTTACATACATATAAAGCGCATTCGATGTGTTTTAGGGGCCGTAAATCGACGCAGCTACGCGAATCGTTAAACCCTTCCTTGCTCGCAGTACCCTGACGATGCGTGCGGGAGAGAACCCCCGTAGATGATATTCTATACGTTAGTATAATGTAACACTGACGTGACGATTACACGGAAGCGTTCGCCATTTTTCTCCGGCTTGTCACGCGTATCTATATATATGCGTTATGCCTATAAACGTGAGAAGCAAGTGAATTGATACCATGTAATTTGGTGTAAAAAATATACAGGAGGCTTGAAGTGAAAAGTGTGTTTCTTTTTCGTATAATTAAACCTAGCTAATGCCGCAGGCCTAAAGCGGCATCTATACAATGAAATTTTAAGGTAAATCTTATTTTCAAGTTATCTCCTTAACAACTAATTAAGAAAAGGATAACGTGACTTTAGCGTTTTCTGTATCTGGATTCACGTTATTGCAAAAATTCCCTATTATCTTAGCTTTAGTCTTAAGCCATGAGAAATTGATCGATCATAAAAGGATTATTTTTCTCACATTCGACTGTGATTGGTCCAGTTTCTTACGGCTTAAGACTTAGATAATGGCTTATTGTAGAAAGCTCATAAAATTTTAATAAGTTGTAAGAAATTGACCAATCAAAATCGAATGTGAGGAGAAGTGACTTGATTGATCAATTTCTTGCGATTTGAGAGCTTAAAGCCTAAGTTTCACGCTTTAAAATCTCTTATAGACGCCGCTTAATGCAGAGATAAGCTGAGGGATCACGAGGCCGCGATTGTACTTAGTGCGATTTAACGTCATAAAATTCGCACGGAAAACCTTTGTTTCTCTGAGCTCTCTCCGAAAACAGCCGGGAGAAGCTTCTCTACCTCGCGCCGAGGCTAACCGCCGGTATGGTACAGCGTGCCGCACTCGCGATTTTTCTAATTATAGACGATTAATTTTTACGAGCACACCGTAAAGCATGACAGACAGGTGTTCCTTTGGGGAGGGAGGAGGAAGCCTAAGGAGAGAACATTCGGAGCACAGAGCGCGTCTCCGTGACTCTTATATGCGCGGTGCGCGGCAGGGAAAGGTTGTTGTTGCTACTTGCTGTTTCTGGTAGTGGTAACGCTGGTAACAGCGATGGCATCGTCAGTGATGGGACCCTCGTTGGTGGTGGTGCCGATAAAGTTAAAGCCACTGGCGAACGATGCAGGGGCCGCGTAATGACAACGCAGCGCGTCGTAAACGCGTTTATGTCCAGAGTTGCATTATAGTAATATCTGCCAGCACCCAGCGAATATTCAGTGCCTCTTCGACAGTGTTACCATGTTCGACCGTTTCGCGAACGTTTTTCTTTTCGCTTCTTGCTACGCTTCGGCCAGTTTCGATCCTCGTTCTGTCATTCGCTAGCAGTGACGGATTCTACTATTTCTAATCAATTAAAATTCTCCATTTTTATCTTGTTTACAAGGAAAATTAGAGCAAACTCTTAAATTTTTTAAATTAAGATGTTAAACTTTTTGGAAGAGAGGATATAAAAAGAACCGCGTTTATTCGTCTATTGTACTATAATATTCACGCATTGTACAATACAATGTACTTGATTGCCAAATTTGATTCCTATATGCGTAAAATTATTATCTAGACTCCATTTTAATGTACAATCGTCTGTGTATGTAAATCATCACGCTAGAAGTCATAAACGTCGATGTTAATGGTGCAACTAATTTGGTGCCCTCAGATATACGCAGAAATGAGATTTGCTCTTATTTTAGAATCTTGTAATAATGTAATAGCCACATACCGGTAATGCGTAGAGACATCGACGAGTGGCGACTCTTTACTGCTGCTGCGCGCTTCTCGCTTTTTCCGTAATCTCCGAACTGAAATTTTTCTTCAACAAACTCCTCGTTCTCCGCAGTATCAGGAGGTTGTTACTTCGCATCCACTCCTTCTCAACTCTCTGATGTTCTCCTTTCCGACTTGGATGGCAGCTACCGTTCTCCTACCACCTCTCGGCTGTTATAGTCTCGAGAGCCCTATTTTCTCACCAATGCTGAGAACACTTCCGCGGAAACGTCAACACGTGGAACCAATCGGTTCCGTTTGCGAGCGCGAATGGTCTGAGAGCACATTTTTGAAACGACAGTGAGTGCCCCGGATATTACATGAGGCGATAAAGAGATAGCATCGAGAGGGAACCGTTTGGACGGTATAAAGGCGACACGAAGGGTGCTCGATGGCTGACGAGGACGGTAAGAAGGGGATAGAGGGAGAAACGGAGGAGTCAAGGGAGGAGAAGAGGAGAAACGAGACGAGATGGCAGAGTTGTAAAGTCCTGCGCGTGACACCAGGTTATGTTATGTTCCCCGCGTTTGTGTTGGCGATCCCACGGATGGTGGCCTCGTGGAGGCTAGTTTATTCGTAGGTATACATGGTTAGGTGGCACGCGGTATTGCTCATACACTGCGTTTATGGCGCATAACCGAGGTGGCCGCTCGCACAGATTATTTTGGCTTGATCAATTTGATAACTCCGTATAGTTACGCTTGCCTTACTGATTACGCGCGCTCGCGCGCGCATCCCTCCGGAAGGGTTAATATTTATTATGGTACGATACCCGCGTCACAAGTTCTCCAAAAGTATAATACTTAATGTTTTCATTTAAGGAACAAAGACACTGTCGACGCGACATGCATCATTACTTTATTTTCGCCCATTCTCCGTTATGTTATGGATCGCACTTTTTGCGACGAATACATTGATGCAAAACAATATATTTTGTAGAATAAGTTTTTATATGAAATGCATTAAAGGGAGCTCTGCCATTTTAACATCATAAAATCATAAAAAAAAACTATGGCAGGTGTATCAGACTGGTCGCAGCCCTTTCCCTTCTGTTTATTCCGAATTTTTCGTATCTCGAACGATCCTGCTAATTGGGTCGTTATATTAGGACAAACATATATTCGACGCTACTCGGTCGTTGTCGATCGCTATCTACGATGTCGTTTGCACACGCATTGATACCGAGATCCATTCTCGCCTGGTGACTGACGTAGCCGCTCTCGTATAGTTTTTACTTCAACGGGTATACATGTCCGAGGAGACAGTAAAGTTAAAAGGACCAGCCTGGAATAAGCGACGCGTCGAATAATTATGCGCCCTCCCTCGTTTCGGAAGGCCGTTCAGGCTTTTTTACGAGGGATAAAGTCAGCCCTACGAGGTCATAACTTAGGCACGAATACAGACTATCTGTTACGACTTGATGGCTCTCAAGATGCAGTACCTTTAACCTTCCCGGGTGAATATTGGCATAAATTAGGTTAACCGCGCAGCACTACTTCTTCCGGGAAGCCGCCATAAGCGTAGACGTATATCTTGTTGCATTTTTCATGGACCAACAATGTGATTAAGGTGTCGACTTGAGAAGTGGGATTTTGAATTCGTCCAAACTGTTTCGCTCGATACATACGATATATATTTTTTCGAAAATGAATGTTTCTATTCTAAACTAATGTTTAGACGTTCCTAGCTCAAAAACGACATCGATCGGATAGATAACGATAGTGAAAAAAAATAAACCACGTAACTTACGCGCAAATGGATGGCAAAGAAAAATGTTCGGACCATGTTTCATCTCGCGCACACGTTTATCGTCCGCGCACTGTAAAATTTACACCGTCTCACTTCCGAAACGAGTGGTCCGGCAGTCGCATAAACGCGCGCAACATTTTATTTTATAACCCGCGGTCCCTTGGCTCGGGGCCGGCAAATAGTAAAATATTAGTTATTGCTGATTTTGCGAGCGCCTAATAAAATTCTTCGTGAAATAAAATCGCGACTCGACTGGCCGACCGAACCAATCCACGGCACGGTTCACAGTTAATAAATTTTTCTTCCGCAGTTTTGGGCATTTGCACAAAATTTGTCGCGCACGCGTTTACGATATATCGACAATGTGACATTATTTTTCGCGTAATTTTATTGACCATGCACAGATATATGAGTGATATAAAAGAGTATAAGCGACTACAGGGAGTCGAATCTACTACATGCTGTGACTTTTATGCGGTTCTATTTATTTTCCGAATTGGCATTCTAGTAAAGTAGAGCTTATTCGCGCAAATCTAAATTCTAGAAAAGAAAACTTAAATATATCATGTTCATACTTAAATACATCGTTGAAAAGTATCCGAGATAATCTCGTTTAAAAATGGAGATGGAAAGTTATTCGGGTCATCAAGAAAACTAGACAGTTCCGGGTAATAAGCAGACGATTATATCCTCGTCCAATTAAAGTCACTTAAGGAATATTCTCGTAATAACGTGCAATAATTACTGTAAATAGTACCATCTGCGTTTAGATGTGTGTATCACACCATGGTATTGGTAAGCATTATTAATGCTTACAGCACGATCTAATTCCATCAATTAAACGTTACGCTGATAATTATACTCGTCTTACATAATAGGTTTAAGGAGCCATTCGCCGAAGATGTGTCTTCGTATCGCATCAGGCACAGCTTCAGGCGGATGCGAGGAAAAAAGCGAGGAGATAACAATATCGTATTACGTTAATAAAACTATTCCTACTCCTACGTAGAAAATATGTCACCGCCTAAGGGCAGGTGTTGCGAGTGCTCCACGAAAATTTTCGAAAATACACGCATTTATATCTCGAGCCATATTTTTTTGGCGCGTTTACGCCCGCTACGGGCGGGGTAGCGCATATTTATTTTTCGAATCTATCGTTTTACCGTAGCACGAAAAAGCTCGTGGAACATTTTCGGTGCCGGCCTTTCAGTGCTCCGCCGCGACGACCTAGGGAAGCATTTCATTGCGTTCGATACGATGGTAAAAAACGCCCAGGGATCGGACAGTAAAAAATGTAACTGGTAATTTAGTTAGCCGTTGCGAACTGGACGGCGCTGGGGCGCCCGGGTGTTGGTGGACAGTAATAGGGCGTATCTCGTATCTGTCCGGAGCTGACGGGTTTTTATGGGTTTGCGATGCGAGGATTCATCATTCGATATATTACAGCGAACAGCCCACCACCTCCGATGTCACCGCGTTAACCTAACGACCCTTCAAGGCAGAATTTTAGGATTCGCCCGGCCGCGAGCGTCGAGTCGTTTTGTCGGGAACGAGAAATTTTTTTCGAAAATGGCGTGCGCCGCTAACGGCGCGCGAGTATCGCGTGCATCGCCCTCGGTTCCCTTCGTTACAATCATCCGCGTTTGCGAGCGACGATTAATCCGCAACGCGTACGTCTTTTTGTAAAAAAAAAAAAAAAAAAAAAAAAATTTGCCTAATTTCAACAACTCTGAATTCTGTTGTTCGCTGTGCGGCAATTGTACACGTGAAATTACGGTGTTTAAGGAATTACCGTTTTTGAAATAAAACTGAAACACGTTTGATACATAGCTCTTGATGTTTCTTGAATATCAGTGTGCAGCAATGACGCCCGTTGAAATTCGAGGCGTCAAAGTAGTCACGCGTGACGCGCCAAAAATTTACAAAAATTGTCAGCGCCGTTCGGCTGTGCGCACGAAAAAATTTCAAGACAAATTTCCATTAAATACTCGTCGCTACTATAGCTTCCAGTTTTCAGTGCAGAACAATTTTTCGTGTATCGCGAACGGGTATATAACGGTAGGACATTCTCCGCCGTTTCTTGCGCTGCTACGTTTAGAATTCGCGACTAATGATCACTCCGACGTGGATACATTTTTTTCCCCAACAAGTACGGTGCAGCAGAAAAAAATATTTGATCATCCCCGAGCACCGGGAGTGCACTCGATATCCAATTCAGTTGATATTCAAGTGCTGCGCGTGTTTCCACATTTTGATTTCTGTGTAACAGAGTACCTACGTACGCCTATATTTATTGTCTGCAAAGACAACAAATATTTTTTTCGAAATCGCCCCGTTCGTATCCAGAAAAAATCTATCAACGGCCATCACTTCTGCCGCCCACCCTTCCCCGCTCTTCTCTCTCTCTCGTATCGCCTCTTCCGTCGAACGCCGTCGACATAATCGACGTGAATCGCAATGAAATTTTTTTTTTTTTTTTCAACCGATTTCGCGTCCCGACCTCGGTTGGATAATTGTCGCTCTACCAACGACAAGACACGTGGCGACATACCATGCCAAAGTTTCCTCGTAACGGTCTAGGGTAAAAAAGGGTTGCGATTGTCACGAAGAGCCGCATGGAAATCCGATGCGCCGGAGCATCGACGATGCGATTCAGATGCAGGCGGGCAGGCAGAGGCAACCGAGTAGGTAGGAGATTTACTCTCCTGCTCCGCGTTTCTCTCTCTCTCTCTCTCTCTTTCTCTCTCCCGTTCTACCTTTCTACCTCGTTCCCTCTCCACCCTTCGTCCCACCCCCCCCCCCCCCCCCCCTCCCCCTCATCCCCCCCCGGCCCCCCCT
>NW_011627623.1:83937-119315 GCF_000204515.1 Acromyrmex echinatior | reverse complement strand
AGGGGGTGGGAGGGGGAGAGGAGGGAAGGGGCGCGGAGGAGGTGGCAGAGGGTGGCGCGGGTGGTCCACCCTTTGCCGTCGATTTTTCGGGGCTTTTTTTTACGGGCGACGGCCCTCGCTTGCCTGGATGAACGAACACGGGGAGGAACATCAATAATCTACAATCAAACTGCAGATAAAGCTACGATCGCCCTTTTGTGAATGTTTCAATAAGAATCGACGTGACGGACAACTTCCTGCCGATGGTCGCACTCTTATGCGCTACGCGTCACCTTACACAGAACGATCCTGTCACCCCTTGGTATAAGCGGCTCTTCAAAATTTAATGGAAATAAATCGTGAAAGTAGCACGCGATGCGTAGGCGCGCGCGCTTACAACGTCAACGATATTTATAACAGCCGTGTTACGTAATTATGCCATAAATACGCGTTCATTTGAAAGCGCGAAAAATTGTTCATTACGCGATGCGCGTTACTGTTGACGCAATAAAAATTACATTACTTGTGTGTATCTCGTACATTTGCCCAGGCGCATTTTTTTCGCCAACTCCCTCGGCGTTTTCACCAAGCACCGACCTTTTTTGTACATCGCCCCTCACGTTACACCGGTTTCATTCGTTCGCACGGAAGTCGACCGCCTAAATTGTGAGTTTCGTGATAATTATGCGCCGCGCGGCAATCCCGGCGCTCGACGCGCCGCGTAAATATATTCCCGGCTGAAGGGCAGGTGAGCGCGATCGCCGTGCCGTGCCATTGCCGGTTCGTTTGTCGTACGAGTCGATCGAAAATAATGCGACCCGATAATTGGTAGCGTGCGATCGATATTCGATTCGTAAGCACGGTCAATAAGATTCCCGGTGTCCTTCTCATTAGGTGCCTCTTCACGGCGCGCAATAGCGTGGCGAATCTCTTCAGTAGCGTATTGGCACGTTAATGTTAAACCTTCTTATTGTAAATGCGCGATGCTTATTCAGGAGCGACCGTATTCACGAGGAAGGAATTAATAGAAATAAGAGCCACATGTGTTTCATGGGTCGGTGCTTTTTCTTTGCAAGAGGAGCAAAAAGATTTGCGCGGAAGTCGTATAATATTTCTTCATTTAAATCAAACCGTATTAATATTTAACCATTTTCCATTGAGATTTTACTATTCTACGAGGATGAAAATGTCATTGACGAGTTCTCATAAAAATTGCATACTCATGAAAAAAATCTGTATAATTAGATACGTGTAATAATATATTCCATTGCGATTATATATTTATGAGCCTCACAATTTCTCTTCGCGAGTCTTATTTATCAAACTGTTGTCTGCAAAATTGCGTGTCAATTGAGAAGTTTACTATTTGAGAAGTTTTACTTTTAACGTGTAAATGAAACGATAGATATGCAAAGGTGGATATCCAGCAATGTATAATCAATTCGATACAGCGGGAGATAGTGAACGCGTGAGGCCGACTGGGCGAAGAAATATAACAACTCGCCTTACGAGTCATCACTGTCCCTTTAGTTATACGACTGTGTGACTATAAAGTCGTGCAACAAAGTACCAGGAGTCCCGTCGCTTTCGCGCTCACGAGGAGCTCGCGAAATGCGTGAGAAACCGACGAAGAGAAGGAATCCGACTGCACGCAGCGACACGTTAAATGCAAGGATATCACTACTAAAATCGGCCGTAAAACAGATATATACCATCCCTAGCCGTGGTGCTACAAACTAAATTTACATTTCGATATACGGCTCGATAAAAATGTCACATCTCCTACTGATTCGTAACCCGAACTGTCGCAGGGGTTGAATTCGTGCAGGAGCACGAAAACGAGCTCAGAACATTTCCTCTATGTAACATGAATCTTGAAAGTATTTTACGGCGCGCTCTTCAGCTATGATTCTCATAATAAATCTATATTAGGTTTATGCCGAGAACAGAGACTTCGCTTTCTTTGAATTGCAGTTAAAATTGAATAACACGTTAAGCATTATATATATATATATACTGTAACGTATATATTCTTAGTTAACAACTCAGTACGCCCGGCTATGCTGATAAATTATATCACCTCGTTTCGTTATTAATAGATAATGCAATTTAATGACATGCATCTGGATTCAAAAAGGGTCCGATTATAAGGATGATAGTCTTCCGTTTTCACTGTATTCTCCACGGCGCGCGAATCGGAATTTGCAAAGCGTCGACTCCGCAATCTTGAAAGTTTCAGATCCTTTTACTCCTCTCCTCCTCCCTCCCTCCCTACCCGAGCCCCCCCGAGCCCCCCCCTCCCCCATCTCACCCCTCGTCTTCTGTTCATTCGAGTCCGTTTTGCCACCCTTCGAGGCCGGGCTCTTCGCAAATAATGTATAGGAATTGCGAGGCTCATCTACATAAGTAATACCGCGTTAAGGAAAGCACCAAAGGCGCCGGGGGTAAAAGGTGGAAGAGGTTTGAGGGAAGCGATGCGCGGGTGGGAGCAAGGGGGATGGTGAGAACGGTACGTACGGCTGAAACGAAGAAGAAGAGAAGGAAGAAAGAGGAGGATGGGCACGAGAGAGCGGGCAAAGGGTTCCTCGCATTAATTGTGCCGAGAAGAGATAAGGAACACAATGTTTGTTAACTTCCACGAGATGTATAAGACGACTAAAGCGATCCGCTTTGTGGCGGCTCGTTTTCCCTCGGCGGGGAGAAACAAAGGATGGATTAACGGTCGATCGATAATTATTATGCGAATTTGTTGCACGCGTCTCATTGAACAGCTTGAGCAGGCATTTTACGAGCTTTATACGTAAAGGGTAGCATTAGAATCGCGAAAAAGATAGTATAGTACGAAAATATATTGAAGCTGATTTTTTCAAATATATTTTCTGTTAAAAGGAAAGAGAATTACCTTTAATTTTTAGTATACATTCCATATGGTACGCGCTTAATAATAAAGTAATAATATATTCATTAACAATTTAATAGAAAATTATTCCAACATTATGGTAATTATTCTGTGTAACTAGACCTTTTTGCAGTATAATTGCAAAAAAGGAATAATTGCATTTATGATTCGTCCAGCGACGGTTCCGCCGTAAAATCGCGTGAAATTGGCCAGGCCGCGACAAAGGAACTCATTGTAAAATCGTCAATCATTCAGTGAATCATCGCTCTCCTTCTGCTGTCACGTCGTTAATCGGGCGATGACGATGCCGCGAGTTAAGGGGTTGGGATGGAAGGTGGTCCAACGTGAAGCCGCGGGGGTTATGGGGGTTACGAGAGAAGCAGCCAAGAGCAGAGTGGAATGGAGAAAAGATAGAGAAGGAGAGTCGGTACCCCCTATTTATATTCCGGCTAACCCTCCTCATCAACGACGTTCATCTTTCCTATTAAAGTAGTAATTTAGCAGGAAATTAAGCCACGCACTCGCTTCTCGCGGCATGGCACTTGCTCCACTCTCTGTGGCATCCGTCTCTCCCTCTCCCTATCCTCTGTCTTTGTTCGTTCTATCATCGATTCTCTCCGTCTGCCTTCTCCTTCTTGCCTTCATGCGATGCTTGCTCCGTTTTGCTCGATCGAGGCCTCTTCTCTTCCATCTTCTCTTTTCATCAGTCCTTCAGTTGCATTTTCTCTCCTCCTTTCTCATACCTCCCTTCTCTCTATAGCTGTCCCTTTCTCGCTTCTTCATACGCTTTTCTTTGTCTTGCGTTCTATTTCAGCTCGTTCCGAGCGCGGAAGGAAGAAAGAGTATCTTATTGTCCCGTGCTTTTTGTCTCATAAATTAACACTCTCCTCATTAGTCGTAATATTTGACAACCGAGGAATTATGGTTTCAGCGTAAAATGTAAGATGCGAGTAAGTATGCGAACTCTTGCGAAAGGGTTCGCTTATGATTAGACGCACGCTACATATTATAGTTCTACACAAAGTCTGGTAGATAATTATGGGCTGTTGGATTGTGAGGCATGTGATGGGAACATTTCATTGTCGATCTTATTTCTCGGTGACAGATTGACGGCTGTTCTTTACAGCAAACATAGCGAGCAACAAAGTTGAGATATAGAATATTACAAAAAATCTTATAAGAAATCGTAAAAAATAATGAACAATATTTAACAAGAATTTTAAATATGTATTTTCCACTGAACCTAAATATAAAATATTCGACCTTATTCTAGTATCGTATATACATTATACATATAAAAGATTCATTGGAATCTTGTCTTAATTTTCATTCTAATTCATGATTTAAATATTCTTCCAAATACGATACGGTTAATGATCTTTATTTTTAGACTCTTAATTTAGACTTTGAACTTGCGTATGTATTTTGGTTCTACAATACGCTTCATTTATGTATTCTTATTCTTATACTTTACTAATTGTAATGTAATACTTAATTTATTAATTCTTTTATTCTACATTGAAGAGAACCCAATGTTGTGGTAACGTTTATATCTATGTCTTATTAATATTAATATACACAATTTTACATATTATTACCTTGTGTTGGCTCACATTACTTAAATTTTAATTTAAAAATTATAAAATTTTATGCAAAACATGCGAAGACTCTTTCTAGACTAATTTTTGACGCTGAATCCGAATCTGTCGTCGAAATATTATCATCAAATCCGGTTTTTAAGATATAAAAAAAACATTTTTTCTAATATATAGTGAATGTATATGTTCTAATATGTAGTTTTATTGAAATCAGAAAATAAATTAAAAATATTGAACATTTAATTTTTATTTTTTATATGACTTTGAATCAATTCACATGTTAGAATCCAGCAGTCTAGCATGTTTCCATCCCAATATTTCTGTTTCTTAATTATCCTCAAATCATGCTAGAAATATTAATCTTGCGCTCATCACTTGTGTCCAAATTATTCGAAAAGGAATGTTATATTTTAAAACTAAATATGTTATATGTATCTTAAAATTAACATATTATATCCTAATTCGACCTAATGGGATTTTTATAGTGGCAGATTCAAATTCGGTGCGTCAAAATATTAAAAAAAATTATTTCTTTTTCTTACACTAAAAATTATTTCGTCTAAAAATTTAACGTCTATATTATTAGATTACATCAAGAATATCTTTATAAATCTCGATCTCTCATTAAAAAAATCGAAGCCATTCGTAAAAGGTGATTAATCGCAAAAGTATATCGCGGTGTACGATTGTTTTTGATGACCGAGGGAATAAACGGACGGCTCGCGATCGTCGGCAAAGAATATTTAATTGCCGCTCGACTCGTGAATTTCGTGCTCATATTCGGCATTCGACTGATTTAAGCCGTACAGCCGAGGGGTTGCTAGCATTCAGTGAGACAAAGAACAAAAGCGCGAATAGGGGTAGTCGATGGTTTGGGAACTCGGGTGGATGCACAGGGTGGGTTGATCCTCGTATGAAGGGCTGTCAAAAACCTAATGAGAGGTGTGACTGCACATGTTCGCAAGTCTCTCTCGGGATTACTCAGATTTTTGAACGAAATTAAAATTCAAAGATGTGATTCACTGTACGCACAAATGGAAAAAGAGCTTAGCGATGGCAAAGTGCTTTCTCAACCGTGAAGTTTATATATATAGAAAAAGTTTATATAATATCTTGGATAAAAAGAGCAAGCTTGCAATAATATACAAGAAGAAAATGAAAATATAAAAAAATATAAAAAGTTAAACACGTATAAATTGTTAAATACAATTTGCTACAAAAAATTATGTAATTGTATGTTATACAAATCTTTTAAAGAAACTTGTTGTTGGATCAAAACATTACCAGCATACATAAATTAGCAATTTACTGACCAATATGCGACAATATTCTATCCACGACTTTTTCTCACCTGAACGAGAGATTAGACGGCCAATATATATTAAAAGAATTAAATAAAGCAAATATACGGAATACACTTTTTTTCGTATATAGACGTTTTTATTGAAAGTCTGCGTCCACCTGAATAAGATTCGGTTCAGTGAAGTTCTGCATATACCACGGATTTGTTTTATATTAACACACAATATCAGGATTTGGTGTGCTGAACATTCATTCTTAGCTATCAGTCGGTAAAATAAATTGTCATGGACTATACGTATTTTGAATTATATTCTACCAGAATAGGCAATACACACAACAGACAATATATATCTATTCTTGACATTTTTATATGTAAAGGGGAAACGAAGCTCTGTGAGCTATTGGCGAACTCTTCGAACGTGTCGTATGTCATAGTTATTACGAATGCTAAATATAAGTACCGTAAATTGTCGATATATTTCAGCTTTCAATTTTTACAGATTATATTTTAACCTTTGTTTTATTCTTCTCAATAATGCTAATTAAGAAAGAATTAATGAACAAAAACATTTTTATATTATGTACATATTTTCCTTACTTTCGTCATTTCCATGTAATATAAGAAAATTGCGTGCTTCTCCCAAGTTAAACTATTTTGTACACAAATGTAACACCTGTCCGATCTTTCTCTGTCAAGTACAGGAAGCATATTGCGAAAGATATCATGAACGCGTTGTCGCGCTGCTCGACTCGTTCACTTTTGGCGAAGCCACGAAAAAGTTTCACACGGCAGTCAGTCATAGTCGAGCGAGCATGCTCTACGAATCGCCAGTCGCTGTCGGATTCACGAATTCGCGGCACCCATTTTAAATCACAGCACGCCACGCGCGCTATGGGGTGTAGACAGAACAGAGAGACAGAGAGAAAAGCGAAGGAAGCAAGGTAGAGGGGTCTCCCCATAAAACAATGCTCCCACATCTGTCAGCCTCTTCTACTTCCTCTCCCTTAGTAGCCGCCCCTTCAAGCCCCTAATTATACCACCCCCTTACTCCCGAACCGCCATCGCGTACGGCTGTATTATGCGTCCGGACCACTTGGGCACGCACGGGGTAAAGGGGAGATGCCCTTGTAAAACGACAGTGAACAACGGTCAAGACGCGAGCGTAAACTTTTTCCCGTGACATCTGCAATCCCAGACTGAAGGGGCAGGAAAAGGAAAAAAAGGGTCGGCGAGCAAAGTCGAGACGCTCTCGAGACACCACCGACACTCGCGACGACCTACCGAAAATTGGAGAAATGCTGATGAATATAGACGCGTATTTTTTTTTTTTTTTTTTTTCAAAGCCCGGAAATGCACACTCTAGTATTGATTTCACATTTTTATATTTTTTAATGCGACGCTGTTGCCAACAATTTCTGCCATAGCTATTGGTTAAAGAGGCATCCATGCAAAAAATGAATTTTACTAAATAATTTGTCGAACACGTGCGTGTTTAATTAATTCACTATTTACGACTGTGGACTAAAAAAATAGAAAATGATAAAAAAAATTTTTTTTTATTACACCACGTCACACACATCTCGGATACAGTCGATGCGTGAGAATGTTTCGAATGAGCGCGCAGAATCCTCGATATATAAGTATAACGATTCCGGCAGAAATATTGCGAATTCATCGTTTATAGTAGACGCTTCTCGAACAAGACGAGGAGGCTTAGACGCGGAATTACAAATCGATTGAATCGAAGGGGTTCCCGGAGCGCTGCGCATAGAAATTAACATCGTGTTTTTAATGCTGGGGATAATTGTAAGGGTGGAATTATACGAGGGCTGCGCCGGTGGGGTTCCCTCCGTTGTCACAGCGGCTCTCACCCTAACTTTGAAACGATGACGAATGAGACTTTGTGATAAACGAACAAATGCTAATGTTAAAGAGAATTATAATTTGCATTTTAAATATACTTGGCCGCTTGCTAAAGAGACCCTCGTGTACTCACTATTGTACTCTCATGAAACTAGAACTGTCTCCAAATAAGACTTTGGATTGTAAAATATTAAAGAGGCATTTAAACATTTTGAGATATACAAGCTTTTGAGATATATGTATAATTAAAATAACGCATATAGCTTCATTTGCAATCTTAGACTTCAAAACATCCTCCGAGGACAATTTTATTGCTGTATTGATATACGTTACGTGTGCTATATAAATATATAAATTTCGAGTAAAATTCTCCTCGAAGAGGATCTGTTTCTCGAAGGGATGTAGCCGTAATCGAAAGACAGGATCGTCATTTGTACGAAGCACCACTGGTGCGTTCTAAGGTGACTCACAACCACTCAACGGTTCAACTGCGCGTGAACCCTCGATTCGACAACTCAGCCGTGCTCGTTACGTGTACCGCGAAAATCAGTTCCAGTATCCTAAACTGGGTCTATGAATAAATCGATGCTCGATATGATTAATTTGGTAACTGTTCTCGAACTTGTAATATTCAAGAGGCAAGGTAATACGCGCGTAATATGTCGCGCATATAATTGATATATTTCATTATAATATAATGAAGTAAAGCAAAATCTAATGAAGAAGCAATGCAATTGCACAAAGTTTGGTGGCAAAATTTATTTCCGATTAAATGCTTGCTCCCGTGTCAAATTACTTATTAATGAGAATAATAAACTTTATTTTTACGCCAAGTATTGAAATATAAAATTAATTCGCGCTACTCCCGAGATATAAACGACTACGGGCTCATTTGCGCGCGTCAATTCGTTTATGTGTCCGTTAAATTTCGCTCGCAGACTCCGCAGTTGATCCGCTAAGCTTGGGTTACCATTTTAACCTGAAGCCCAGAAATCAAACAAGCGAAAAACACCCCATGCTATATGCGACTAAATTCGTAATAATGACAAACGGCGTCTAAAGTGTTCGGAGTATGTTTGCATGTACGGGAAACGCTGCTGCAGTCGATGTAAGCCGCGCCGCACTCGTACATTCGTTAGGTTGCGGGTTTCAGATTAAGGGGTATGGCCGTAGAGGGGTAACGGACAAGGGGGAGAGGGGAGAGGAGGGGAGGGGGCGGGAGTAGTAAATGTAAAAATATTGCTGAATCGGTGCAGATAACGGTTTCATATGTGGGCTCTCCCTTTCTCTCTTCGTCTCTCTCACTTCCTCTCGTCGTTTTCTCTCCTCGTCCCTCTCCCGCAAGCGGCCCTCACTGATACGGTGCGGGACTTGCTTTGAAAAAAATGTATCTCGACTCCGGGCGTAGTGATACGAAAACGTTTTGCATTTCAGCGAGCACGATGGCGAACGCCGCTCGTTTCGCTGGTAACGAATCAAACGAATAACTTTCGACGCGCGAATCGTCCCGCGAAATTACCGCGACTTCGTGGAAAACATCCGTACTATACGAGTTTCCTTCGCGAAAAATCACGCAGCATTTGCGAGAGGCGTTGTTCATTATTTAAAGTGTGTTTCGATATTTTTAACGCGCGTTGTCAGTGAGCAGACGTGAGCCGGTTTTTATTTCTTTATTCCCTCACGGCAAAATTTATTTACGCTCCGTATTCCAGTTTCAATTCCTAATAACGAAATCGCATAATGGTCGGAAAACTCCAACAGTTTATGAACAGCGAAATAAAATTTAGAAATTCGATTAGCTGTTCCAGAATGAAATTCTATTTAATTAACGGGAAATGTAAAATGCGTTATATATTCCGCGATAATATTGATATTAAAAACAGATGATAAAATAGATAATAACTTATATACATACACGTATATCTCGTATATCAATGTTAAGTGAATTTTAGTTCAAGCATTTCTTTTCAATAGTTGAAAAAGCGTCAGTGCATTCTTGTCCGCGAAGAAAACACTATATCCATCAAATATAGCGCGGCATCAAAGAGGGTAGTTTAATATTCATTTTTCTCAAGCGTCGGCGATAACGCCCGATACTGGAGGAATCGGTCCAATAATAAGACCTTATGAATAATAAACTTCTCGACGGGTCACGCTTCCACGCCGCGCGCTCGCCGGCGCAATTCGCGATTATTTTGTAGCGGCGCACAAATTAAACTTCCGGCCATTAAAGGATTGATCCAGCTCGGAATGGAATGTAATATCACGGAAGGTGAGCGCCGCGAAGCAGCGGCGAGCGGGGGAGGCCGGGAGGAAGGGGGAGGGCGTCGGTGCGGGATCTTAATTATAATTCTTGGCCGCGAAGTTCCGGCGAAAGCCTCGTAAATGAGGCCGGCGCCCGTCTGACACAACGATATCGTGCCCACCGCGAAAAACCTGCCGGCTGACACTGAGCGTGGAGGAAAGGGGGAGGCGTCGTGGAAAGGGGGGAGGAGGAAAGGGATGGCGAAGGAGGGCGTCGGGGGTGGCAGAAGTGCGCTGAAGGGGATGAGAGGGTGCGAGACAGAGATAGTACGTAACGTGCCGGCCGGAGGGGTGGCACGGGGCGCGTGGGTACGTAAAGGCATGCGAGCAAAGCGCGCCCCATTGCTATTCAAAACGTAAAAACCATTTAAAAATGTAATACCCGGCAGCCGAGCAAAAAAAAGTGCGCGCGTGATCCAACGTGTGACTTTGTAAGTAAAATATACTGCCCGCCCGGGGAAGCCTCGGTCAAATAATCGTGATTTATCGGGGTAAGGAATTTTCGTCCGGCGAAAAAAATGCTTTTTCGAAGCGGCCGCGCCCCCCACGGACTGTCGAAGAATCCGCTTTTTAGGCTGTCGCTTGTGTTCCATGGGTCTGCGTAAATATTAAACCGATGCGATGCCAGGAAACATCACGTAAATCCGCTCATCATCCAGATGAATAATTGCTTTCTTAAAGTAAAGCATATATTTTTAAGCTTTACTTAATTAAGTTTTTAATCATTATGGAACGAATTGTCATTCGCGTATATTACGATATTAACGAAACTAATTCTTTTTGCGCTCTTTCGATTAGGTTGTGTGGAATAACTTGAAATACCGAAACGAATAATTTGATCGTCGTGCACAGTGCGAACAACAGCAATTCGATGTTGACGGCATTGCAACCTTTGGGTTGCAGTATGGAAAACATGGGAGCCTGGGAAAGAATTACCGATTCGCCACGTAGAACGCGGTAGATTTGCAAGTGGAAGTGCGGCGCAGTGTTAATTGAATATATCGGATTCCTCGAGAATATCGTGGTTTTGGCGATAGGAAATGGATAGAGAAATAATTGTCGGAAACGCGGCCAGCGTGTTATATCAGTGCAGCTTCGTTTTGATTGCAATTATACTTGTAGAATTTGATACCGGATCGATCGAACGCGATAATCAATTTTCAGGCGCGTCTCTTTAAAAAAACACCCACGTTCGCGAGGCTTCCGATACTCTCGAAAAATGTTTTCTCCATCCCTTACTGCGTTAAGCCTTTTTGCAATAACGTTTCCGTGTTATATATGTATGTCTCATGCACAAATAATTGAATGATGACCATGCATGTATAATTCGATGCTATTTTGTATCGTGCCGTAATAAAAATGCATAAATTAAATGCAATCGCACATTAATATATTAAATTTTAATATATTAAATATTTTTCAAATTTAAGAAAATTAATTTATTCAATTATAATTCAATATCCTAAAATAATTTATAAAATTACACTGTCAATTATATAATTATATTTATTAATCGTCTATGTATATATAAAACACTTAATAAATTTTCTTAGCGTGAAAATAATCTATCAGTGCGCATGAAGATCGAAAAGCGCTACGATATTCTCCGAGTTACGTAAAAAATAGAATCGGCTGCAGTGTGTTTTTTGGATATACACATATATATTTTTAGAATTTATCGCGTTAATGTCAATCGGTTTCCGTTATGTATGGATGGCCTAGTGACGTGTGATCGACCGATTCGTTCGCATATAACGTGATTAATGACTTCTGCAAGAATTATTGGCCGCGGGAACGCCATTTGAAAATGAGGAAAAAATGCGTGGTCGAAAATTACCGTCATCATAGATTCTTCGTGATTCTTTGACAAACGGTGACTTTCACGACAATGAGAATGTACGTGCAGTTTCGAAAAATTAAAAATTAAAAAGTATAATCGTATTATTCTCACGCTTCCACTATATGCATTTCTGCATACTAATTTTTTCAATATACGTTGTATTGAAACGTACGTGTAGAAATTATTTTTTATGTCGACAGGGCACCGTAACTTGTTTCAGTATATGCGCTTAAAGACGTTTTAATCGCTATGATTACCAGCAGCTGCTTTAAATGCGTCTCATTATGAATTTAAGTAAGGCCGAGGTAAATTACGAGGTTCATAACTTTCCAGATTATTCACCAGTGTGCGATGCGCTAGTCTATCAATTTACGTTTTAATGCTTTTCGTGCATAAGCACCGCGCACCAGCATCCTATACTAAGAATATTTATGTATAACTGCAATTTAGGTCGGAAATCTTTTTCGTTCGTGGCGCGGTCGGTTATCGGTAACGGAGAATAAATTGTTTGTCCGCTTTTTATATCTGTGTAATAAAATTTGTTTCTAAATACAAGGAGGTTAA
Organism: Acromyrmex echinatior; assembly: GCF_000204515.1. The sequence goes on along the minus strand of NW_011627623.1, from coordinate 106,965 downwards.
TATCACAACACGCACTTTATTATTCACGATCGTCTGGTTTTAGTGGTGGAAACTTGGTGCGATCAGTTTGTACAACGTGCACGCTGATGCCTATCGATCGGTAACTTTATTCCAACTCAGCTAATGGAACCAGGGGACGTAATTCGGCGATGTGACATAATGTTAACCAAGCACGCGTATCTTATTGAATCTGCCGTTTTCGGCCAACCCCCCCAGATAATGAACTATAATTATGTAAGCCCAAATATTGTTTTAATTACACATGTTAGCGTGTACAATGTTTTCGGGTTCCTCATCATACCAACTTTGTAAGCATTGATGGCGTCATTAGTATTCTTCGTAATGCGCTATCCAAGAAATTTTCTCATCTCTTTAACGACCCATCCTATTACCGTAATTTATTAACTAGCGGGATACGCTTATCCCTATGCGCTTCGAAATATTCGTCCTGATTCGCTCATTTGTTTGCACCGTATATTCAGAAGCAGACTCCACAATTTTTAATTGCACCTGCAATTGTTCGTCATACGCTGTTACGGATATTCTGCAACTCGTTTTGACGTTGCATTTTTAATTATTAAACTATTTTGACGACTGCTCGCATTGGCCTGATAAAAATAAAGGCAGATACCCAGCTAATAAATTGTATACAATTTATTCGAGAGAATCAACGTTCGTTAATTGATTCTTCCGATTTGCCGTATGATATACGTCGCGCATTTGAACAATATTTTCCCAGCTAAAATTGCAATACTTTTCCTCGGCTCTTCACATATTAACAATAAGTCACTCACGAAACAGCGCTTCAAAAAAGTTTATCGTTAAAACATTAATAAATAATGTAATGCGCGTGTGATGCATAGATAATATTAACAACACGTGCACTCAAATCCGATTTACGTTTGTCATTGACTATTCAATAATGACAAAATAACAATCTCAAATACATATGTGTATGTCCGCGTTTCTCGATGCATATACGACAATCCGTGTAAGTGGCAAATTACTAAACCCAATAGTTGCGCCTGATATGCGTTCAATAATTAAGTCGACCGGCATTACGTAACGTAGCTATGCTATAATAATCGCGTCTACGATTGAGAGCCGCTCGTGTGTAATTCGATATGATTATTCATTGCGGCAGGTGAATGCGACGGTAACTCCACCGGTGATTAAAATAATTGGGAGCCGTGACCGCACGGCATCGAATCTCCGTTACAACCGAGTAATAATAAACACTTCCACATCAGGATTTTCGAGGAAAACACTTCCGCGTCCTCGGGATGTTTCATAAAACATCCCGGTCCGAGAATTATTATTCGTAGCAGCCAGTCATAAACCAACCCGGTCATTGACGATATTATGTTAATGACTGCATTCATCCGGTCGACTCTTATCGAGAATCTCAACGTTCATGTTCGTTTTTATAAAGTTTCTCCAGTTTTACAATCAGGAGAAATGATCGTAAACTCGTCAAAGAAATCGAATAAAACAATCTCTAAAATGTCCGCACTGAAAGAAAAGTTTGTAACTATAAGTGCATGATAGAATAATTATGGTTAGGAATTTCATTTTCATAGAATTACTGCTATAATATTAGTAGTAATGATTACAGTTCTATCAAAAAAATATATAATTGGTACCGAAAATTACTAAAATTATAATTAAATTATGATAATTTTTTTGCAGCCATTTTTTTCTCTCAGTACGAGCTTCAAAGTCGTAACAGTTAAGCGTTATTACACTTGCAATAAAATTTTAAAAAATTACAATTGTGTCCGCACGACAAGAAAAATGATTTGTTGGGATTTTCTAGTTATTCATCAGAGATTAGTCGGTTATTCACTTAGTTGCGACATGAGGATTTGTCTAAATATCATAGTATTAAAATTTCGCAATGCAGTCTATAACCTGTATATTTATTAACTTAATAATAACGAACTGGCAATAATTTTGTACATCTATACTGACTAGTATTAGTATACTGGCAATATTTTTCTCGCGTTGCAATGCATAACTCAATATAAGTAATCTAAAAAAATGTCTCTCACGCGCGCGACTGAACCCTTCTCTATCCATACATAAATACTACAGCCTTCTGTAATTTAACGAATACTAAAAGCTTGGCCATATTTTTTTTCCACGCTCCGAAACTCGCCCGCAGAGCGCATCAATTATTGATGGAAATTCGGCAGTTGCCAAGTTTGAAAATAAATTCGTAAACTTCGTCGCATACACTACTACACGAGCATTGTGATTTATCTATATACAAGCGTCTCGAGACTTCCCCAAAATATAATCTCTTGATTTGTACTCCGGTTGAGATGTTTATTCTTGTTTTTCACTCATCATGCGGAAAGAAGGGACACGCAACTACACGAGTTAGGGGAGATCCGAAAGACTCAGAGGAGGCGCGTTTCTATCGACGTAATTCGATAAACGAATGCGTTGATAGTCGGCTGGGATGGTCGGAAGGCAGGCAATTGGCATCGATACTTTCGATAGGTCGATGCATGTACGGCACCCTGATCCGGTTCGTTTCTCCGAATACTTCGATGGTGCTACAGTTCAGCGCAGGAGGAGGGAAGAAGAGAAAGAGAGGGTATGAGGAAGAGAGTAGATGGGGGGATGGGGACGAGGTAGCCGTGGAGAACACTCGCGAGAGACGATGCGGGGAAGGTTAGCTACGGTAATTAGTGAGAACGTATCGTAATTAGAGAAAATGCCACGTTTAATTGCTAATTGAGTTTCTGGCTGATGCGAGATCTAATTTTAATCACCTAATTACGTGACTACAGGCTGCGGGCTACGGGCAGCCGCCACCCTCGACCTCCTGCGAATGTGCCTGGCTACCGTGGCGTTCTGCGGCCGTATAAGTACTCGTCTAGTCGAATTGTAACGGGTGATACCAGTACTGGTTAAAGACCGGAACATTTCACAGAACCCGACCGGAAAACCAGCCGCTCGTAACGCATGTCGTAATGCAGAATATTCTTTGGGCTTTCGAAATTCTATGTTGACTGCAACCCTTTAATTCTTTCTCTCTTCTCTTTCCGCTCGTTAAATCCCATGTTGTATCTTTACTTACACACTTCAAGATATCGTCGAATAAGAAAAGTGTATTTTAAACATTTTTTTAAACATCTGATTGTTTATTTAACCTTTACAGGATAAGAAAGTCGCTAGACTGAAGCTAAAACAGTGTTATATTTTCAGGCAGAAGTTCCAAGCAAAGTCATTGTATTTAAAGAAACATCAATATTATCAAAGTATTAGGTAGAGAATAATCTCAATGTGAAATTTTATTCATGAAAAAGAGAACAAGAGTAAAAAAGAGGGAGAGACTTTATTAAGTAGATTTTTATTAACAATCGTCGTCCGATAAAAATACGATATAGTTGAAGAAGCGCATCTTTAAGATGTATACAAGTATATTCTTGGAGTAGAAAGTACGAATACTACTTGAATTAACGAAGGTTTCGTGGGAACACAGCAGGTTGCTTCGTTTGTATATCGAGACACACGGTATACGGGCTCGTAACTTCCAGTCAGCTTCCTTCGTACGTGTACGTACATTTGAAGCGAATACGGGGAAATGTGGTTAGAAATTACATGCCGGGCGCTTATATACAGCGTACGGAGCGTGGAACAGGGGCTCTTATTAACGCGCGTATTAGCTATGCCGACTCACCCTTCTAATCTATACCCGACCTCGCGCCACGCGATTATTGGTTTCACGCGAGGACGGGTAGCTACATTATGCCTACGGGCTGATGCTAATTTCGGATACGACCGTGTTTCTAATCTGCGGATTCGCCGGTCTCTTTATTAACAGATTCTCGGGGCAAATGTTGACGCGTATAGAACCCTATATCTTTATTAATGATTAGACATCAATGATACAATGGTTTCTCGAATTTCAGGTCTGTCTAATTTAATCCTTCCTTTTAACGTCTTCGTTCATCGTGTTCTCTCCGTTATGACCGCTATATCATCATGAATGTGAGAATTTTGGGGGGGGGGGGGGGGGGGGGGGTCTATTTTTAAAATCTTTAAAAGCTTTTCCTGATTAAAATTTATTATAATTCATTATTTCATTGTATTTCTTACCTGAAAATATGATACCGCACGATTCTAGTTTTAGCACGACTCTAGTGGCTTTCCTGTATTATAAAGGTTAAATAAATAATCGAATATATTTATAAAATGCTTAAAATACACTTTTCTTATTTGTCGATATCTTAAAATATGTAGTAACAATACATATACGATAATACGTTATCCTCCAATTATTATGCAATTAAGATATTATCGGTCGGATACGAACGTGTGTAATGTATACACGGTTAACCGAATGACCAGTAATAAGCGGCGTCTAACGAAGATAATTCGCTTACCATGATTCCATCGTCGTTCATGGAAAATATACCAAAATTTTAGTTTACCTTAAAAGCCTTCACTTTCCCTCAAACGTCCCGGGTAATGACATTGAAAAATTACATTAGAGACGATGAAAGGGAGTGCGGGATAGAGTTCGTGTTCGCCAGAGTCGACGGCTCTTGCTTTTCCTTCCATTTAAAATAAAAATGCCGCTATCGCGCGCACGGATCGAACTTTCAATTCAAAACTCATCTAGCTACTCGATTTCAATCGTTTTACCTTACTATGATGACTCTTATTGCCAGAAGAAAATCTTATATGCTATTAGTTTAGTCTTTTTATGCCATGATTTCTATTTTGTATTCCATTTCTCTAATTTTACAATTCTGGTAGATTTATAATGGCGGATAATTTTATCCTTAAAGAATTATAAACCAATTATTAAAGAATCTTACAAAAGTGATGTTAGAGTGTTAAAGATAATATAAAAAAGATCCATCTTTATGTAGTATAAGCTTCATATAAAATTTTATATAAAAGGAAAATATATTTACAATATAAAGAAAATATTTAATTCAGATATTCGTTTTTTTTTTTAGATCTCCCGATACTACTGTGTAATAGGTCAACAATAAATAATTAACGGTTCATAAAAGACATAATTCTTCAAAGAAGTAAAACGCCAAGATAGTTTTAAACAATTACTAATTTCAAGTTAATTCCACTACTCATTCGTTCCGACCGTGCTTTTCAATGCCGGTCAAGTCGTCGAGACTCGCCAGCACACAAAGCGTAGACGAAGCTCGTCGACACCGAGAGCCCGTAATTAAAAATGTCAAAGTAACGAGGAGAGGCTGCCTAAGAATTGCAGAATCGTCATCTCCGAGCACCTTATTCGCGCATGTACCCGTCGGTCCTAATTTCCAGACAAAATACCTTCGTGATCGATAAGCCATGCTCTGATTAAGTTGCCCTAGTACAATTATGATTAGCTGTACATCGAGAGAAATGTTTTGGTTTAACCATTATTTATTTTGTTGATATGTGGCTAACAAAAACTTTCTTATTTTTCCATTTTTAAATTGTGTTGTTCTAATCAAAATTTGGTTATTGTAACTTAAATAACAAATTTGATTAGAACAACAATTTTTTAATAAAAAAGTAAGACAGTTTTTTTTTAGTTACATATCAAAATAAATGATTGTACGTATCAAACATTTCTCTCAGTGTACACGATCAAAATTCTAAATGTTTAAAAGCCAAATAATATTTAAGCAACATTGAATCTTACATGGCATTACTTGTCTCTTCCAAGCTAATCACGTTATATCATTTATATTATAAATACTTATATTTTGAATAATCTATTGATGATTAATTTTTAAATGACCCAGTTTTCTAGTAAATATCTCTCTTGGTACAATTTTAAGATAAAATAATATTTCGTTCACATTAGCTCGGAGAATATTTGTTGACAAGTCGAAAGTCCAACGTTTCACATAAAGAGCTTTGAGAGCTCAAGAAAGATAGTCATGAGATATCGAACGAAATACCAGCGACAACGTCATTCGCAAAAAACGACAGCTCGTCGCATTCCTTCTTCCTCCCGTGCGTCGCGCTCTTAAAGTGAATGCAAAAACAAAAAAATGGAGCGCCTTATTGTGCGCCGGTGAGACTGCGACTCAAAGGCTTAGAGCTTTGTACGTGGCTGTGCCTATGTGCGGCCACCGCGGCGCGAAGGGTACGCGCGAGGGGATGGTGGTGGGTTACTACACCGTGTATGGCCACATGTACGTGCACCGTGCACCCTCGTCAAAGAGGCGGGGTGACGGAGGGGAGAAAAATACACCTAGCTACCTCGTTCATTTTTATCCCCTAAAGCAATTTCAGCATTGTTTTAAAATAGTACTTAGCAGGGTCATTGTATTATGCATGCGCCCTCGGTCTAGTGGACTGCGCTGGTGTGCGAGAACACTTGATTCCTCGCGCACGTGAGCCTCGCCCCATTGTTAACTCAGGAGGAGCGACCGGCGGTGGGATACGGCGGGGTCAGAAGAGGGTAGCAGAAGGGATTTTCTTGGCCAAGATTTTTTTTTTCATGGTGCTTACTTTGCTCGTGAAATGCATCGCGCGGATGGATTTAGCGGACGGATTTAGCGCGGCCTCCAGGGAAGTTCGGAGTGACTCGACCCGGTTGATCAAATTTTAGAGATTTGAATATTTCACGTTCCGCAATCGCGTGGAATTTACTCGGTATTTTTGTTTTGATAAGATTTCCTCGATGAGTTATTTGCTCGTCGTTCACATTCTCGATCGCGATTTTTTTTATTTGGCCGCTACAACACTGCCGACGAAGTCGATTACTATTGTCTGCGACCTGGCAGTCGAGCGACAGCCTACTCAACAAATATTGTATTCGAAAGAGAGCACCGCTCATGCCTCAGCGAAGCTCATGCCTGTGGTAAGGTTTTGAGGACCCTCGCAAGAGATAAAGGCTAACATATACTTACTAAGTATTATACACGTACGCCGCGATTTCTACAAGCGGCTAAAATTTTGTCCATCGTCAATAAGATCGCGAACGATATACCGTGTCAATGCATCTTTCGGAATTTTGTTGCGTTGCGTAACTGCATCTTAAGTTTATAATAAGCAAGCCATAATTTCCTCGGAAAAATACTTTGTATCTTTTACTTAAATCGTGATTAAATTCAAACTGAGCGTAATGAACTGAGCGTTAATTCTAATAACCATGACTAATTAGTTATTTGTTATCCGAATCACTGTGCGTGTCGTAAAAACTTACGATATATCAATTATGACGAATGTATATTTAATCATCGAGAATGCCAAAAGCGTATGTCAGAGCTTAGCGGCATCGTAAAAGGTAACGACAATTTCAAAACTACGATGTTAAGTACATAGTTAGGGAGCGCGTGGCCAAAGGCGCTGGAACAGCTCTCTCGCGTTCATTGTTCACCGCCTGCATCCCCTGCCACCCGAATTCCTGGTCCCCTCCGTCCCTCCATCGTGTATCCTCAACGCCCCCGGCGAATTTCTCACCGACCAGTCATGCTCCTCACTCTCGAGACGAGGGGCTCATTTTCATTAAGAATTAAAGTTGGAGTCCGAGGGAAAAAAGTTTCTATTCGCCTTTTCCATGCAAATGAGATCGCGCTATCTCGCGCGCGCATGAAACTATCTCGATTCGAGCTAATGCGGAACCGCGAGGATTCACCGTCGACCCCCGAGATAAAAAAAACTTTGTCGGGATCTTCCGGATTCTGGACGTGAATCATTAGCGAATCACCGCGTCGGGATGTGCCCACTTTTCTTGATTAGCCGAATAAAATAGATTAATCCGCTTGCGAATTAAGATCTCGTCGCGTAGATAATTATTTAATTGAGAACATGGTGTTGATAGTACGCTCGATAATGACGTTAATACATAGCACTACGTATACTTTTTTCTTGAATGTCTTGAGACATCTCCCAAATTGGCAAATTGTGCAAATCGACGTGCTTATTCATATATCTCAGATATGACGAAAGCTAATTAATTCGTTTAGAGAACAAAACGACGGATATCGACACTGATAACACTCGCGAAACAATCAGAATGGAATTTAAGCTTGCATGGTGCTCGCGTAGCTGCGCCATGTATTTCTCACTTCGGCGTCGTCTGTAACACCGATAATTAAGCGACTGCTCTAATGAATCCCTATTCGCATGACTAATTTGCGCGATAAACTGACTAAATAATAATCCGCGATATTTCTCCCCGGGGGAAAGCCTGGCACGGTCGGTTGGCTGCGCCACATTGTGAAATATATCGGTAAAGCGTATTATCGAAGTACTCCCGTATCAGGTCTAATTTGACAGATCAACATATCCATCAGTAACACATCTTGAAGAATGGTCCTTAATTTATGAATATTCCTGCGATAACTTATTCTCTCTTTCCAATCTTATATCTCGCAGAGCGAGCTAATTACTAATACATATTTTCCTGAATATCATGAATGTTTTACTGACAAAGGGAGAATCAAAAGCGTATGTTTTCAAATGCAGTTTTATTGCAAAAGATAATCCTTTGTGTTTAAATTCAAACTTCCAAACTCTAACTTCAAACAACCATTAGTTTTTTTTTTTCAAAAATTAATAACAAATATATATATATAAATCTTGATATCATCGATCGACTAATCATTTAATAAGATGACAGCGAGGCAAGCACTAGTTGAAATATTATCCATAGATTACATGATTTCGTACAATTTCATGTGATTACAAATAATTTTCTTTTCTACATGGAAGTCATTTGGTAAAATAAACGATTTTATCTAATATTACATAATGATTTTTCGTGGTTGTATATGTAATTATCGGATTATACATAAGGATTTTATGTGATTTCGAAGATTATATTCCACGATACGTTAATTGATTACCTTGGATGATAGATTTCTGAAAAAGGAGGAAAAGAATTAAATATTATGACGTTCTGGAATTAAATGACTTTTTCCGTTTTGTTCGATGACATAGATGATATAAATATAATTTGAATTAACACTTTCATTACCATCTTAATTACGCAACAGACAGCAACATTGTCCTCAGGTTCGCATTATATCGAATTGTATTATATTTATATTGTCTATGCATCGGATAAAAGTCGATTGGTCTCGAAATTAATACTTGACTTTTTCATCTCTCTTTTCTTCGAAATCTATATTATCCTGCCAAGTGGTTAATCGATCTGATCATCAAAATTTTTATATTTACTTATTATTTTAAAAAACTAAGAGATGTCTAAAGTTAAGATTTGAAATTTTTTATGTGCAAAAAAACAAAGAATTATCTTTTATAAGAAATTATATTTCAATACGTGTGTTTCCACTTTTTTCCCTTGTGAGTAATTAGGTATATGAAAATTACCTCTGTCACATAAACTGCAAAAATTCAGACGAAACTGAAATCTCAGTTCGTTCTGAAATTATATTAGCAAACGTACTGACCAATCGAGATTTAAAACCATAAGAATGCAAACGCTATAGAGTTTGACTTCAAAGGCCACATCGGCCTTTTAATTAACTCTCAGCCGCGAGATGAGAAAACGCAAACGCGGGATAAAGTGGCGCTTGAATTGATGCGCCGCTACACTTTTGGCGCTGATATTTTTCTACATGCGATTTCCCGACAAAACGACCTCATTCATCCGGTCCATTAGCCTTGAGTGCGAGCATATTTTTCGGCGAATTCCGAAAGCGTCCCGACGCGCCCGCTTTCACCGCCCCGAAATGAGAGACCGTGACCATCGACGTAGCGCATTTTGTTAATTGAAATCGTTTCATCGATCACGAGCAACAAATAGGCCCTTTACGCAATGAGGAAACGAGGAGGAGGAGGACGAGGAGAAGGAGGAGGGGGAGGGGGAGGGGGAGGAGTTGCCTGACGAGGGAGGGGAGAAGGGAGAAGGGGGATGTACCCGAATGTACGCGGATATATTTAGGGGGACTTTAAACTCCGTGACAAATGCTCCGGCGTCACGAATCGTTTTCCTAGGCATCGTATAAATTAATAATTACCCGCCGTCGCCATTATCGGAATTAATGCCGCCGATATTATGCCGGTTGTTTTCCCGATAATTCACCGCGCACGTTGATACAGTTTGATCAGAAAAATCGTAGGACTTGAACACGGCACAAGTTTTGTCCTGCGTCATTCGCGTTTGCGTTCACCAAGCGATTAGACGCTACAAATTTTCAAGTGGTTTCCCGAGCTTCTTGATTAAATCGGATCGGACAGTTTTTGACGGACGAACCGACGCACGCCTCGCCCGCCAAACTCACCGATTATTTAATATTCGCTCGGCGCGAGGTGTCAATAAAATAACGATCTCCCATCAGGGTGTCACGAGAGACGAGATAAATATGGGTATTTGAACGCGGCAGATAATGCAAACAAACCAACGGTGAGTTATGTTTCCCGCTGTATATACGGTTTGTCCGCAATTGCGATACGCTCCCCGTTAAATTTGCTTTGAATTACCGCCGATAGTGCGACATGGTTCAGATTATTATTATTCCGTGATTCGCGTATGGTCCATTAACGTGACCTTGCGCACGTCAGCATTTTCAATCCCGAACAAAGTCTCTTTCCGAAGATCTCAACCAGTTTCGACATTCCTTGACGATATTCTATCGTCTTCTCCATGCGCTCTGCTTTCCTCTTTTGAGGAAATTTGGGGGACCAAATATATCCCTTAACTCTGTTTCCAATTTCAAACTGCACATTTAATACTATTATATTAAAATTATAAGGAAAAACAAGGACTATTAAGAGCGCAACTCAGTTAACAAGGTGTACAAAAAATAATGTAATAACTTATATTTCTTTAATCCGAGATACAAATGACATTTATAATTTGAAATTATCCTCAACGATCGATCAGATCATAACTATTTTACATTTTCATTTTGCTCTCTCATTTGTATGTATTTACACTTTGCATAAGTTTTAAAAAAATATTTTTTTTTAAACTCGTTAATTGCGTTATACTCTCATTAGCCCTTGTTTTTCCTTATCTTTGTTATATTTAATTTTAGATAGGCATTGGTTTCGACAGTTTTGTAACATGCGAACACATTAATTTTTATCTCAACTTAGTACTCACTAAATGATTTTTCGATTCTTTTTCTTACTACATGATAGATCGTTCGTATCTGGATTAATTTGCTCACTTTTTCAAGTATACAAAAATTATTAAGTAATTCTTATATATATCTTAACATATTTTAAAAATAATTTGGAAAATTGTATATTTAAAAAAAAGGAAAAAATCGGTTATTATTTAGCTACATGCTCTTATTCAAAGACGAGAAATATGCACAGAATTGACAGAACACAAATGATTCATGGTGTATATTAAAACTTGATATCTGTTTTAATCAGAAAGTTTAACGAATATTAAAAGCGATTCAAAACTCTTTTATAATAATCTAGTTCACATCAATGTATATCGTTCTTTGCAAACTCTAGTCATTATTGCTTTATATTCCTTAAACGAGAACGACGGGCGTGGCGCTTTATCGCGACGTGAGTCCAACTCGAGGTAGGTAGATAGGCAATACTAAGATGTCATGAGATAGCATCGAGCTCGATGTCTTGACGGTGGGGAGTAGGATGATCTTACGATCCACGATGTCAAGTGATTACAGCTATTTTGTGCCACTTGTACTTATTAGGGGTGATACGCCAGTCCGAGCGACCATTATGAGTGCCATCTGAATCTCGGCCTCTTGAATGCCTCCATTTACCATTAAGCACATTACTATTATCCTATCACGCGCTCACTCGGCCAAAGGGACTTCTTTGGTTTGGCCATGATGCACGAAGCCATTTGTGCAAAGTGGCCGTTCATTACTAAATTATGCCGGTTTTATAGCATTACATTAAACCCAGCCTCGCCGTACCGTAGGTACGGACCTTCAAAAAAAAAAACTCCGCGTCGGGCAGGGTTTACTCGTGCGAGTTTTCGCCATTCTGATTTTCCCCCCTTCTTTTATTTTCCCCGTCTGTCTCTCACTCTCTCACTCTCTTTCTCTCTCTCTCTCTCTCCCCCTCTCTCTCTCTCCCTCATTTTCCGTAAGCGCATCAAGCACACTGTGGACTCCCGAGCGTTTGTTTCGAGCACGCGGCCACTTAGCTCCCTCCTCTAATAACCGCAACACTGTTACCGACAGTCGTGTCTGTAATGCGCATATAATTAATGATAATAATGCGGCCGCGAGCGGCGGACTACATCGCTCCGCCCGGTTTTTGTCCGTTGCACGATACGCTCCGTAATGAACCACCAAAGATGTCAGAACCAGTTCTGTATCTGCTTTCGGGTCGCAACATTGGTGAACGTATACGAGTCTGTTAGATTACAGATGCGAACGTTTACCCGTGATTCAGTCGCATAATGAACATCGTTGAATTGTCACTAAAGAATATTTATAGCTGTTTGATATAGGCATTATATACGAGAGAAGAGAACACTAATTCTATTAATATTAGAAATGACATTAATGATTATCGCGCATTAATAAAATTGTTTTATATAAAATATTAGAAACTTTTGATTCAATAAACATGCAAATTTCTAGAGATATCATATTATACAAGTATAACATTAAATTTTGTATTATTGTATATATAATAAATACAACTCTCCTTCTCTTTCTCTCTCTCTCTCTCTCTTATATTCGCGCTCTTATTTTAACCAAAATAATTTAGTTTACAGACTATTATTTCTCGAAACGAATTTTACGGGTTACGCTTTAATTACATCTTTCTCTCTCTCTCTCGCTCTTCCTATATCTCTCTTCGATTTTAATCTAGTGTAGCAAGCATCGCCTGCGCGAACAATGCGATACACTCGGGACAAACGCGTATTCGTAACAACGCGTATATATACTCAATATTTCCATTCGCTTCGAACGTTTCACTTACGAGACGAGACGATCCCGCCGCTCGCGGTGCGCTGGGACCGTCGAATTTTTCGTGCTGCCGGCAGCGTGCATGCCGCGTAGGATGCTTTGGGTACAAAACACGTGTCGGTAATTCAGCACAAACAGTCGCCATATAACTTTTATTTGCAAGATCGACGAGTAGCCTGATTGCAATCAGGCAAACGTGACCGAAAAATCCCAACGTGCGTTTCATATGGAGACCCAGTTTCGCCACCGGCGACGCACTTTATTTCCTCCCTTTCTCTACGGCTTTATATCGCGTAATACATACTTTATGCCACAGCATTAAGGGGTGTCGTTGTCCCCCCCTCTCTCCTACTGTCTCTCTTCCACCCTCTCTCTTCTCGAACACGTACGACCGGCTCGTATTTTGAATACGGGCTGTCCGCCGAAGATAACCAACGGCCTAGCCTGACCATCCCCCTCGCACCCTGACGACCACAGTATCCGGCGGGGGTGCGCAGAGCGATGATCCAGCGGCTTTTAATAATATTTCCGAATTTTTTTCCTGACTCGCTGCCGCGGCTCATAGACGATTCTCTGTGACATTTTTTTGCGCGGTACGCTAATCCCAAAGTATTGCGCTCTTTTTGAAAGCGATTTGTGAAATATAAATAGACGGTAGCGCATCGAAATGACTTTTGCTTGTGTTACACGGTTTAGCTCGCGGGGAATATCTGAATTTTTTTCGCTCGTCCCGGATGCTATCTTTGCATGACCTTTTCCATTTGCTGGCTCTCGAAAAGCTAAGTATGACATGTCCGCATTTGTCAGCATGATTTTTAAGTTGATCTCTTAACTTATATATATTTACATATTACACGTCTGATATCATTTTCTTTCAGATCCACATTTTTAATAAACAAAATTCGAAACTGTCAAAGTTAATATGATAAATATTTTATCACTCACCGATATGATGCGCAGCGGCGAAGTTGCGACTACGTCGAAACTACGTAGAACTGTAAAACAAAAGTATATGTAAATTGAAGCAATGTTCTGAATAATTAACCTTTCGTCTGCAATCTTAATTTTTTGGCACAAGCAAAATTTTACTCTCAAATTTCTTCAAAATAAAGAAGGGCAATTTAATCTTTAGTACACACGATGACTTTCCGGTCTTTTACTACACGCGATGGCTAGCTCATGCTCTAGATTAATTTTCATTACTTTTATATACAAAAATGATTAAATTGATCTCTACATATACTTTAAGAATATCTTTAGAAAGTATACATATATGATGTTGTGTGTTTAAAAATTTGTATATAAATGTTATAACTTTAATTACTTAATATTACTTCTAGTATTTTAAAGAAAAGAAATGTGCAGGACATAAATGACCCAATCGTGTGTATTTTTTAACATTTGAGTTAAAAACTACTTAGTATATATGCATATATAACATAACAGAAATCTATAATTCTTTTCACATTTTTTAAAAATCTAGAACAATAAAAAATCTTTGGCTATAAAAAAAGACTTACAATTAGATGTCATCCTTCAGATTGCAGACGAAGGGGGGAGAGAAGGAGTAAAAAATATGATTGCAAAGGGAGGATTAATGTATAGAAAAATATTGTTACTTAAAATAAAATTAAATTAATACAAGTGATCAACTTATAAATGCACATAAAATTGTCATAAGTGATCAACTCTGTAAGTAGCAAATAAAATAATAATTTATAATAAAATAATAATAATAATAAAATAATAATAATAATTACCCCAAGATTGCTCCGCCATTGCCCGATGCCTCCCAGACCTCCTCCTCCTCCTCTTCCTTCTCCTCCTCGCAGATTCGTTCGTTGCACTCGCACAACACTACATTCGCGAAAGAACAGTTACTTAGGATCGCACATAATAATCGAGATGGGATAATCGCACGACATTTTGCACGGCACTCTCGGCAGGTTAATTGACGAAAAAATAACGTGGAACACGAATAGGGAGTTATCCGCTCGACACCTGCGAATTAAAACAAAATATGAAGCTCACGCGCGACTGCGGGTTTCAACAAATCGCAAACTGAGCTTACGTAGTTAAAAAATATTAAAACGCGACCTTAATTACGATTGTATCGCAATCGCGATATAGTGTGATTCTCGAAGTCAATTTCACGGGACGTTTCCGTTTACAACCGATAAATTCGAAAATAACTTTGACATTCTAATACCATTAATTGGTATATTACGATGCATACATTAATAAAATCCTATATTATATATTAATCATATTAATGAGACAAATTAAGATGCATTCATACGAAAATGTATGACCGAAATTTAGTATTGCAAGCGTCATGTATTTTAAATGCATAAATTCAATGAGAAACACGTATTACAAATAAACGCTCAATATATCTGTTTTACGTTACCTGAATCACGCGATCCGTGTATTACTTCGCGCTCTCAACCCGAAAACGATGAGCAGATTACGTTTAAACCAGCGAAAAGTTCAAAATGCGATGAAAGACATGCGAATCTAAACTTTGTTGAGAAAATTAGTACAGCCCATACGTAATATACATATATAGCGGTAAAATGATTTTAATTTCACTTGCAGTATTCAACCTAACCTAACCTAACCTACGAGTCTAAAAAAAATCTTGCGCGAATAAATGACGCTTACTTCGACCAAATGACCAAAAGTATTCAGACAACAGTCGTCCGTGTTGCAAGAGTTACCTATTTCCGCGGGTCTGTAGTCGTTAGGTATTAAGGAAGAATCGAATACGACGTCTATATGGTGTCGGACGTGATCGCGTTCCGTTGGGTAATGAGGCGACACGCAGAGCGGCTTATCCGGCAACCTGTGAACTCGAGTCTCGCCGAGCGAATGACAACACGGCGCGGGGCCGGCGCGGCGGCCTTGCGTACGACGTAACGTCCGTAACGTGCCGCTACCAAAACAAACGCCAAGGCCATAAGCACAAACGGCCAGCCAGTCTCGTTACTACGAAATATTGAATGAGAATTATGGAATAAACGTATGCGTGCCAAAATGTGCATACTTCCTGCTTCTTTTGTCCTAAATTAATTTCGATAAACGAGCGTTCTGCGTTTTCCATTCTGTAAATCTCGTGCATCTAATTTTAGCATCTGATTTTTTAGCGGATTTTGTTCAACTAAATTGTTGCTCATTCTCTTATTTCATCGACCAGTTCGAAATACATTTTCTTGTCAATTAAGATTCGAGTATTTCTATTTCAAAACGCTCTCGAACGGAGTTATTCTTATAGATGATAATGAGGTTCGTCTAAAATAAGTTATCAAGCGAAGTGTAAAATTTATTTTACTTATTAAAAATTTGAAATACAAGGAATGGTATATTCGACATACATATATCGCTGCTTTGATAGAAAAAGATAGATTTTTAAAATTTGAAATTGAAATAACATTTTAATTAGGATAGTACGTATCTATTATGATTTCTATAGCTTTACATTTTTTTTATGTTATCCTTTCAATTATATAATATATTCTTTGGAAGACTGAAAATCTTCATATAGCGTAAGTTCCTCACTTTATCAGAGATGTGACTTTTTTCAATATCTTTTTAGAAAGGATTTCTGATAATGAAATAAAAACTATTCTTGGTGTAATTATCGTAACCTTATGCAGTATAAATAAATACAATATTAACATTAAATCAATAATTTTCCTCACAAAAAGAACAGTTTTGCTGAAATATTTAAAAATTTAAGATACAGATCTAGAAATAATTTTATTAGACCATCAAAATAATTATATGAGACGCTCAAGACAGTTACTAGAATGTCCAAATTTTTTGCAACATTATTCATCATACTCGAATGTCCTACATAATTATTTTGATACGCCAACAAAATTATTTTCAGATCTGTATCGAGTTAAACTTTTAGATATTTCAGCAAAATCGTTCTTTCCATGCTCTCTCGAAATAAATAAAATTGACTTAATGTCTTAAGACAAAAATAACGTACATAAATTTAAATTTATATATTCTTACATTTAGAATAAATCTTTATTCTTCATATTATAATGCACGATGTTAATGCCATAGTATTTGATACAAAATCGATGTTCAAGATTATTTTAATCTAAATTTAATGACTTTCGGCATTTAAAAGTGCAACAGTTTTCTGTTAATAATATATATATATATATACATGAATATGTGTGATTATTCCTATATCGATTTTATTTAATAATCTTTTTTATAAGCAAATGAGCTACATCAATATGTTATCTTTTCTTAATTACTCCTTAAGATTGATTTTTTTTCTTTTATTAATCCTAATTTCAAAAATACTAATTTTTTACTTGTATCACTTTTCTATCAACGCAACGATATTTAGTTCGTAGTTATGAAATATTTCGTAACGATGAGGCCGACTGATGATGTTTGATAGTGTAGACAAGGCCACCGCATGCACCGTATTATTATCATTGACGCAATGACACTCAACTCTCAAGCCTATAAGTAGCGCGAAGCCGCTCCGTGTGTTACCTCATTTACTTATCGGAACATAGTTATATCAATATAACCAGGTATTATTTCTTACATATAACTCATATAACTAATTATCGTAAGAACAAGTAATACCGGTGGTTGTCGCGCAAATGTGTTAAACTGTAAAAAAACTATACCTGAAGACAAAATTCATCTGAGTTTTTCAATCAAATCGCATTTGCAAATATCGGTATATAGCAAATATCGATATGTAACAAATATCAAATATTGCAATATCAGATATGTAACGATGAGTATCAAATTGATTTATTTATTAAGTCATATCTCCAAGTTTTTCAGCGAGTTAAATATAGGAGTCATATCTGTGATAAAACTCTTATTCTTATGATATTTCGTAATTGCATTAGACGTTACGTTACACGATCGATCGTATCTATGTTGAAATCTTGATTATTCTCAGTGGTAACTCAGCGAGACGCGTTCGATATTAATCAATAAAATATTCGATTCAAAGGGAACCCGCCATCGCACGTAGCCACGAATAAAAATTTGTCCTGATATAAAGTCGGCTCGATTAAAAATTTAGTTGCAGGAAATGTAAACTTTTATTTTCGCAAAAAAAAATTGTAATTCCCGCAACAAATCTCATCGGTCGTTTCAAATATATTTCGCTTACGGCTGCGCAAATATTTATCCATCGAATCTAATTTTTCTGATAAGGATGCGATCGGGCAAATTATTTCTTTTATTATACATTTTTTTCTGATACTAAACGCTCCTTTGATTATTAATATGACGATGTCTACAGAAATTTGCAAAATTATTTTCTTACTATATAGCATGTACACATCATGTGTACATCATTTGTTATTTTATGCATAACAGTCACGTAGCGATAGAAAATTAGAATACCTATCGTCGTTAAATTTAAATACGTTATAGATGATCGAGTTAATATATATACATAAAAATACCTTGGATATATTTATACTGCAACCAATACATTTGTACCGCGTGAAATAAAATTTTGATTTTCAACCGATATTGCATCAGTTTTTATTACGATGACATTCATTGTACTATAATTTACAAAAATATAATTTTTAAAGTCAGATTTAGTCTATTCATTGTACTTTCGTGTTTTCACTACTGTTTATTGCTATCTTTTTCAATCACTGTCACACGTCCGCCACATAATGTAAGAATAAGAGAATACCTGATGCACTCAGGGGGTGAAACCACACTCTGCGGTTCGTTCCAAACGACTCTTTGCAGCCTGCCGACCGCTTCATTATCCCTAAAACTACGGAAAGGCGTACATATGATCGTTTCATTCGCATACAAAGTGAGTCTCCGCGTTCTTATGGTTATTTATTGAGCCGTCGACCCGCGGAAAACCCAGGCAGGGGCGTCCGCCGACAAAGGAAAAAAAAGCGTTGCGTATGTGTGGCGCGGGTCGCCGCCATTTCTGATTGAATCCAGGCTTGGAGCTTATATTTTGTCATCCATTGGCGCCGTCGGCGGCATGAGTGCAGCTAAAAGAGTCGAAACGGCGACAGGGGAGTGCCGTAAGGGGTGCAGAAGGGAGTCGTTCGGGGAGTGAGCGCGCTTCGAATCGAGTGGGGACTGTTTGCCAACGCGAATTTTAAAATCACGAATTTTTAAAAAGCACCCCGCGGCCAGATTCTCTCCGCTAACGCGGTTACGTAGTCTCGATGTGACTATATAGCTAGATATATATGTCTCTCTCTCTCTCTCTGTGTGTGTGTGTGTGTGTGTATACATATGTATTTGAATTGGATATATATGTGTATTTATACATATAAAATTTTATATATACATATACATACATATGTGTGTATACCTACGTCGTTGCCGCACTATACGCATTTATCCTGCATATCTGTAAATGCATTGAGCTACACCGGTCCCTACCAAAAAATTTGATCATTTTTCACCTTTCTTCTTTCATATTCTATCGAAATACCACCGGAATGCTTTCGTATATTTCCTTTCTCATTTACCATTTTCCTTCCTCATCCTATTGATACTATACAAATGATCGTCTTTTAATTCTTTTCCTCTTTCTTTTTGATTATCTGTATGTTTTGGAAACTCATTCTTTTTTCCAAACACACGCAATTTTAAGGAAAATTTTTACGAGATTATACAACTAATTGTAAAAATTATTCAATGGAAAATAATACTTGCTGTTGTATTTATTCGTCGTTTATGACAATTAAAGTGTCATCAGATTTTTATCATTACAATATAATATATTTTGAAGGAAAAGATCTTTCTCTGCTAAGAATCGAGATTGTGTCATGTATTATACATCGAACTTTTTTACCGTGAAAAAAAAATGTTTCGTTCCGCTTCTTTTATATACATAAAATTTATCACAGCGACATGATTAGTCATTTTAAATTACGCATTTTCACACACAAAGAAATGAATAGAATGTTCTATATTCGCAAAAATAATTACTGTTTACTGAGTAATTAACGTATATGTGAATACTAGTGGGGAGGGATACGTCGGGGGAAGAGAGACCGCGTGAATATTTAGCAACAGGCGCTTCGGCGAAATACGCTTCGCGTATTCGCGGAGGTTCCACTTTATTCGCGAGACAGCTCTATTTTTTATTCGCAAATAAATGTGTCCCCCTAAAAATAATATTTAACGTTCACGTAATGTGGAGCCCGCGGGACGGATGCGAGGAAGGTATATTTTGACAGCGTTGTACCGACGCAATGTTTTTCTTCCCTTCGAGCAACATGGACGCGCGTTGAACTTTGTATTCCGCGCGAGGAGAAAATGATTAAAAACCTCACGGACTATTTATGTTTCGTGCCATCATCCAATTTCGGAATTCGAAGGTAACTGCGTAACACTGCGAATCTGCCGTAGTTTTAACCAATAAGAAGATTGTGAGCATCGACAGGTTAACGAGTTTCGTTTGGAATTCGTATTTACTTTCAGAGTATAATCTTTCGAACTATATGAAGAATATTGAAAATAAATAGAAAGTGAGAAGAGATTTACTAGCAGCTATGCATAACCTGTATTTTTTCTATTTATCATTCTATAGAAAGAAGTCGATGTTAAATAACTTAATTCATAAATCAGAACATGTTAACAAATCGGGGAGTCACCCGATTGCTTCCTAACTCTAAAACTATAGCATTTGCATAAAAATAATTATTCCCTTAATAAAACTTTTAACAGTTAGGACGAAAAAGGTTAAAAGGTGGGCAAAAAGATTAAAATAAAAATCATTAAATTGAATCATTAAATTTGAGGCAATTATTTACATTTAATTCATTAATTCAGCAACTATTGATGAAAATATTATTTATACATACATACACACACACACACACATATATATATATATAATATACATCTCGCTTTTATGCAGATACGTATATGTACTTAAACTGCGCGAGAAAACTCAGCAGTAGGTGAGTAGCCGGAAAGTTTGGCTGGCCACTTTATCCCCCCTCCCTCTTCTCTATATACGTATCGATTCTCGAGGTCAGGCACATGCATAATCTTACTACCACGTACATAATTTCATATGCATGTGTACCAGTACACGCGCATTTCGTAAAGGGAACCGCGCACAAGGAAGGGATAGAGAGTGGGTTCCATGTACATGCATATATTCCTGCATAAATATATTAGGCCGACGAATACGTTTCGACCGATGGGATCCGAGAGGGACGGAGACCGAGACAGAAATGGATAGGCTGCTGCGGAGGAGCGAAGAGATCGCCGCATATGAAAGTATCTATGAAGGCACTTTGAATTTTATATCCTGCCGAGGCGGTCAACATTTAAATGAGCCGATCGATCGACATTACCTTGGAATATGACGCGGGAACGCCGAAGAGGCGCGTGGCAGGCACCGAAGAACGGCGGTAGTTCTTCCCAGAAGGGTAGCAGGAAACGAGACATTGTCAAATTTGCGATAATTCTTCTCGGAGCAACATCGAATCTTTCTTGAGGAATCGAACGGTCCATCTTTTTATTAGCTAGAGACTATATAAATAAAATATTTGAGTCCCATTATGAGAGTCGGACTGATTACAGCCGGCTCTCTCTCACACAATACTACAATAAATTTTATTTTGATTCGGCAGAATTATGAACCATAAATTAGCTTGTAATTCTCTAGTACGAATAAAATATATATTGAAAATAACATTCGTTTATTAAATGTAAAATAAAATATTTTGAAAACTTATTCGCAATGTTTTGGATGCATGTATAATGCATGTTGACAAACTGCGCTAAGAGTGAGATACGAATTTTATTAGTGCAGCTGTATGGAGCTCGGTAGATAAATGAAAAGTGTTAAGTCTATGCTTCGAATCTCGCTTTTATGCAGATATTCGCCGGTATTGTAAATACGTTCTCGTCGATGAGAAAAGGTGGCGAAACCTTCTGGCCTCTACATACTGTAAGAGCGTATAAAGTGGGCAGCTTCCGAGTTTCCAATAATCTGGCCTGGAAACGCGATTTATACGAAACGGTAAACTTAATAACGCAATTTCGCGAGGGTGCGCGACCCGCTGACGGAGCCGGCCGAACAATTTAAATAAACAAATTATAAATATTCGTTCGCGCGAAACCACCTCAGCATGAATAATCATTACGTCGTAGATGGGAAGCAAGGCACTGCCGATTCGATTGATTAAATTTTTAATAATTCATTTGCATTCGACCGGCATACCTCCGCCTCCACACTTTCTCAGTCTCTCTCTCCCTCTCACACACACACTCTTGCATCCTTTGTATCTCTCACTATCATTTTCTCTCTCTCTCTCTCTCTCTCTCTCTCGTCGCCAGAGAACCGACCCCTTTAATATATTTTTAAATTACATTTTTAATGGACGCAACAAATGAATTATCGATTGTTTTGCCTCGGTACAGTCGGCTAATAGGGTTATTATTAATGCGCTGCTCCAGTTCTCGCATTCGTATAAATACATTATACAAAGTATCGAGGAAAGATTCGCGGAAATAAGCGCGAAATGCAATTTGCGTCATACAAAATTATACATCGTCCGATCCCGTAATTCACAATTTGCACGGCGCATTATTTTTGTCGCGTTAAACAACGCAAATCAGCGCGACTCTCGATTATTTATTTATTTTTTCGTACAGGAGGGTATTGCAGCTTCCTCTCGTTTACAGATTGTTTACTCGACTGCACGGAGTATTACCCCGATACATTCGCCGCGATAAAATACGGGCGGAGTGTGCGAAACGGCATTAATCCGCGGCATCCAGCAATCCAGTGCCGAGGCGCAAACGCAAGGGAAAGTCGCATGCTCGGGAGACGTTCACCGAGCCGAAACGGAGTCATTCGTGATTCGTGATATATAAACGCGGATCGAGGCATCGGGGTCGGAATCCGAATCTCATAACTTCCGGTCCGTCGGTGGTCGACTCAATATTCAAGATGACCGGTGGATGGGACGGCGGATGTGACGTCACGCTTCGTCGCCGCCTCAAGCCATATTAGATCGAGAAGTTTCATATTGCTCCGCAGCGCTCCGTGATCTCTGGGATCACCGTGCGCTGGGAGTTTATCTATGGTTCAGTTCGCCTCGTAATAATGTCCATTGGGGTTCAGAAGCGCCGTACGTCGTCGTACTTGCGCTCTTCC